>LUCH01007215.1:3724-25422 GCA_013368495.1 Paragonimus heterotremus
TGACGTGGAATATCTTCGAAGAAAACGCTACCAAGAAGGTTGAAAGTCATTAAAAAAAAGACTAAGCGGAAGAACCAGAAATGTTATGGATGCAGGTACGCCATTGACTGCGAAACATCGCCATCTCGGATAGCGTCTCTAACCAGCGGTTTGAGTGATCACGAGGACCCCATCCAGGCAGGCGACACCTACCCACTTTGCTCAGTGGAGTAGTCAAGGTCTTCATATTTCGTGACCACGTTGTTGCTTGACCACCACGCGGTTTTACCCAATTGTTGGTGGTCTCAGTATATAATGCTCGGTAAGGTAAACGCTCATGTTTACGCCACGCGTCCTACAACCAAATAGTGTGCAAGTAAAGGTTCTATTTCGAAAAATCTTGGTTCCCAACGCTATTTTCACATGTTGCGTTCCTTAGATATCTTATTTCACTTGAACATGAACTGAAGTCGGTCAGTCACGTGTGTTCGACTTGGTAACGGGTCAGCAGTCACTGTTACCTAAGAAGAGTGTGGGAAATGTTTTGAAAGTAGTTAGTCCCAGTGGTTACGACTGTACTAGTGAACGGCTGTTTCAACCCATCTGGGACTTAGCAAATCCACGTATCCCGGGAATTAGAACGGATCGATGTAAGTCTGCAAAGAAACGAAATATAAGAGTGAAGGATTGTGACATAAATGTTTGCGACCTCATGGTCAAATGCAGAAGTGTCTGAATGACCATTTATATGCTTGTCCACAAATCATAACTTCCCGGTGGGTGCTGTCCTTCAACTGTGGGGCTACTGAATGATGTTGATTGAATTGACTGAATCACTCGGTTAATGTGAGCAATCCTGGAAGCAGATAGTATTATCTTATCTGAACTGTACATTATTAAGCGATGCGAAAATGATTTGGAGTCGATTTATTATGGGAATTTATAACAGTGCATCACTCGATATGTTTCAATCGTTCCGCTCGTTTGATTAAAACGAAGCTTGTGCTTATTTACAGCCCCAGTCCAAGTAAACAAGTGCCCATAGTTGTCGAAGAACAAGAGAGTTCAAGCAGTGATGAAAGCGTAAGTTCAACTTTTGTGAACTTAAATCAATTACACATTTTGTAGTCCTTAATAAAAAGACAAATTTTGAACAAATCAACCTACGACTATCACATTTTGAACTCAGAATTCCAGTCGACAGTATTGTCGCCTAGAAAGTCAACAGCGAAGTCAAACTGTAGCTAATAATAATAATAATAATGCATATGTAACAATGGTGTTCATAAAGATAGATAGTCAGAAAAATAGTGATCACCCGACATTTACAAAAAGTAGGCTGGAATATACCGAACTAACTGTAAGCAGTCATTTATACGGTTGATCGTCCTGGTATCGACCATTAATTTTACAGTCATCCTCATTATCATTTTAGGCTTGATTGTCAAAAGCAGCATTTTTTTGAAGTCACTCCACTCTTCATCACTTGTGAGATGATTGATCTTTCTCTGGTCCTGTTCGCCTTTGAAGTATATCTTATCTTATCGATTCACCGTCATGGTCTAACGTAATCAAACCCTTTCGGTCAACCTTATACACCGGACCCTATCTTGAGATAATCAAACACAGGTAGCTATATAGGAGTCTTTCTGAAAGTCTGTCACTGTCACTGGCACTACGATGGTTCCCGGATTTTCTCATCCCCGTGTATCAACCACGTTATCGTGTTAAGAACAGAACTCGAATATAACATATGAACTACCACAATTTTAGAATCATCAGCGACCTTATCGCTACACAAATCAGTGCGTTCAGCTGTAAGCCGATTATCGCTTAATCTAAGTTAAATCAGCAAAGTTTACCGGTCGAAATTCAAGTTATATGAGCGGTGATAAACAAACTAGTTGCACCTGGCGGTGTGTTTTCCGTTTGAATTCAAGGGAAGAAAATATTGCATGATTTAGCGATAACGCTTTGAAGTTGCCAGTATCATCATCACTAGCAGCAACAGATGTTGATAGATTACTGTAATTAACTACAAAACTGTAAAATATTATAAAGGACTTATTGAAAAAGTGACATCGTCCAAAATCTTTGTTCTGATGAGGTTAAAAATAACACTTCATTTATTTTAACTTAAACATAAATTTACGAAAGGGTCAGACTAGAAGGTCTATGGAAATGCGAAAGCTGCGATCAGTTGTGGGTGATGTTCAATCCATATGTAAATTAAAATTCCCCACTACTCAGATGACGGTCCTAGTCAAGGGGTAATCGATTGAAGTTAACAGACAGTAACTGTGTTTCCTATCGTGACGATCGGGCAACCTGATCATTACTCACATGCGAAAGTGGTTGAGCGTTCAAATGATAATTCGATCGTGCCTAATGTGAGGTCAATCGCACAATGGTTAAACACGGTTGCCTCATGAAAGCGTTGCCGCAGTTCTAGTCCCGGCAGTGGTAAGGATATGCACTAATGATGGGCTCTAATGAGAGCGAAACTCAAGTCTAGTGCTTCTGCTGTTCGAAAGGGGCCGACTAGAAAATCTGTGGGAATACAACAGTTGCTTCCCATTGTGGGTGTTGTTCAACTTGAAATGTGTACCCATTAGTAAAAGTTGAGATAAGATAAAACTGGATATGGTAAACGGAATCTCTGAGGATATATACTGAAAAAATCAACAGTAAAAGTCCTAGATCACGCATGCAACAAGTAGACAGCTGAGGCTGTGACAGTAAGGCATCACTAGACCTTTGAGCGTCTCACTGTCTCATTGTCTTAAATGTTCCTTCTTCAACGATGGCTCTTCAAGGAAAATACCATCTTTACTCTCTCACGTCAAATAATTCACTACTTTCTGTAACACCTCTATGCAAAAGCCAGGTGAATTCCAACATCCCTATTCTTGGTGCAAAACACGATGTAGTTCTAGATTAGGTAGCAAGCGTTTTCACTTTTTCTCTATGCTAGTCATCAATTGACCACCTCTTACTGAGCTGAAAAGTATACTAATTGGTTACGTATTTGAATATGCATTACAGACACAGATCTGAATATAGTTCTGATATTTTCGTTCAATTTTTTCTTACAAGTTAAATGAGCGGTTAGTATGGCGGTGAGTTATAATATTTTCTTGTTGTTCAAGTAGAATTTTAATGTTTTGGTTTTTTCCACTAAATCCAGTAATAAGGTTACAAATCTATTTGACAGGACAACGAAATTTACTTCTCTTCTCCGGAGCAAGTTTTGGAAATTTTGGCGGACCTTGAGGAAGCAAACCTGCGTTTGATCCGAAATTGCCAAGACACTCAAGAAAGCATTGAATCGTTAAAAGCTCTCAGTGCGACAACCATGGAGCGAATGTGAGTGGTTGTTTGTTTACTATAACTGTATGATATTATCTATCTGTCTTCAGATTACGCAATGGTTACGCGGATTTTTTACTAGTCATTTGTGGATGTGGTTGAGCGAGTTGTGTGCCAGACTGCGTCATCTGTGGAGTCGAAAAGACGTCCGGTTGTCGCTGAAAAGAAGGGTATATAATGCCTGTATGCGCTCCATTTTGCCTTATGGTTAGGAAACTTGGCGTGTTCACAAAGAAGATATCAACAGACTTGCTGTGTTTGACCATCGTTGTCTCCGCCAATTGGCCCATATTAAGTGGGCTGATCGCGTGAGCAATGTGACCGTTCGCTGGCGCGTATTCCGGAATGCTCGGGATGTGCGATCAATTGGTCAGTTAATCACGGTACACAGCTTGCGATGGTTGGGTCACGTACTTCGTTTGTCATCTGATCGTTTACCCTATCAGGCATTATATGCTGAAGCCACTAACAGTTGGGTAAAACCGCGTGGTGGTCAAGCAACAACGTGGTCACGAAATATGAAGACCTTGACTACTCCACTGAGCAAAGTGGGTAGGTGTCGCCTGCCTGGATGGGGTCCTCGTGATCACTCAAACCGCTGGTTAGAGACGCTATCCGAGATGGCGATGTGTCGCAGTCAGTGGCGCACCTGTATCCATACCATTTCTAGTTCTTCCGCTTAGTCTTCTTTTAATAATTCTCAACCTTCTTAGTAACGTTTTCTTTTAAGGATGTTCCACGTCCCTGTTGAGGTGAGCGGCGGCCCGAGCCACAGTACCTTTTGGTCAGGCTCATGGCTGTTATGATGATGATGATGGTTGTGTGCGTTTAAGATGCTAGGACAGAAAGGGACTACAGGTTAGTATTCTGAAGAACTGAGTGGTCTTTGCCAATTTGTCATCTCTAGCGTCAGAGAAGCCTCTCTGTGAAATTTAAGGGCTGATTATGTACAACAACTATGAGAATTCTAATGTACAGCAGCTTCTAAATATGGTCGCTTAAATTAAGAAACGTAGATCACGTTCGAATACTCGACCAGGATGTCTGTGTTCAAGCACTCGCCTTGCATGCCATCCACGGTTGAGGAAAAGTGAGATTATAATCTGTATAGTCGATATTGGAGGTCAAGAAAGCTAGTTTTTTTCCATCTTTAAGGATGTGTAAAGTAGTAAGTGGTTGGGTCATGTGTCAAATACGCCAACCACTCATTACCCACATAGTACACTCCTTGCCAATGTTGTGCGCGACCGGTGCAAGGTTCGGTATGGAAATGTGGTAACGTGGCAGAGTTTCCATCTGGTTAACTAAGGTAGATTGGGTTGATCTCCCTGGCGGAAACCATCGTGACCCATGAGACGGATGGTTATTGACGGTACCTGATCTGATTCGTCAGCCATGATGTTGCCGTTCTTTGGCTAAGCTGTCTGTGAGCTAACTACGATTAGTGAAATAAGGTAGTCACAACCGTGTGGAGTCTGTCTCATGGTTTTCACCTTGCTTTCACTTGTAATTTGGTCGTCTGGTTGCAAGGTCATGAATATTTAAGTTCGCACATAGAGTCTTTATAAATTGACCACATTTCGTCCGTTTTCTTACCTTTGAGAAAGGAGTTTGCTTTTTCTTATTTTTCATGATCTTGTGGTCGTTTAACTTCGATGACAGGCAGTGATTCATAAGATCCATTGAACATTCACAGACTGGAGACGATTGGGAATGTTTGTGTACACCTGGATCTATTGGACAGTTAGGAAAGAAAAGACTAGTCGAAAAACTGTCACATTGTCCTAGGTTCATAGGTTCGTGTCCCTGTGTGGTCGCCGGTCGACAACAAAGATTAGAGAATTATAATCAGCGGATGACTGGGTGAGTGAAACCGTCTCAACAGCCTTGTGGGTTATGCAAGTACCGAGTTGGCTTTCTTGGTAATTAACACGCTGGTGGAAAACACATCAGGATCACTTAAGATGATCGTTCCCAAGTTGTGGTCAAGTGTCGTGGTATCCTGTTTTTTGCCTCCTAGAGAATAATACTTGCACCCGAACGACGAGCAGGGTATACCTTACAATTGGCCGTGTTGATCTACTTCTGTCCGTGCTAACGCTGAAGAATTTACATCCGACTCATTTCAGTAGGGGAACAACTTCACAAGCACGCAGATTGACACATACAGACTTGACCTGTTGATTCAACAAACTTCGCACTAAATCCTCTTAAGCCATTCGATTTTAATGGTCAGATAACACAAATTTGGATGTGAATGAATTTTGCGCATTCTTCCCAATCCTACCGGTGCAATTCATGCGGAAGTATGATGGAAAACTTACGGATCAATCTGGATTACTAGAAAGATTCCGAAACAGGCTCATAGTGAGAAAGACAGTCAGTAGCTTGTTTTCGAACTTACTGATATGATTATCGGAAACATATCAGTACTTTGCATCAAGTCGTTATTTACCAGCGCTAGACGGGACAGCAATGGGTAGTCTAATAAAAAGTTTATCATTTCTGGCCATAAATCATTTTAGATTACTGATGAGTAGTCGGGGATTTGGTTAATTTCAAATTGAACATCACTCATAATTGATCGCAGCTGTCGCATTCCCATAAACTTTCCAGCCGGCCCCTTTCGAAAAGAAGCACTAGACTCGAGTTTCGCTCTCATTAGAGCTCGTCAGTAGTGCTTATCCCCGACTACTCATCAGTAATCTAAAATATCGCCTAGCAGGTTTAATGAGATCGGAGATTTCGACCTGTCTAGGAAGTCCTAATCGCGGGGTTATCGATTGGAGTTAACAGACAGTAACTGTGTCTCCTCTCGAGGCGATCGGGCAACCTGATCATTACTCACAAGCGAAAGTGGTTGAGTGTTCACATATGATAATCCGGTCGTGCCTAACGTGAGGTCAATGGTGTAGTGGTAAACACGGTTGCCTGCTCATGAACAGCATGTCCGTGGTTCAAGTCCCGGCAGTGGCGATGATATGCACTACTGACGAGCTCTAATGAGAGCGAAACTTGAGTCTAGTGGTTCTTTTCGAAAGGGGCCGGCTGGAAAGTTTATGGGAATGCGACAGCTGCGATCA
This sequence comes from Paragonimus heterotremus, assembly GCA_013368495.1. Taxonomy (NCBI): domain Eukaryota; kingdom Metazoa; phylum Platyhelminthes; class Trematoda; order Plagiorchiida; family Troglotrematidae; genus Paragonimus; species Paragonimus heterotremus. Next base: position 10,156 of record LUCH01007215.1, read on the forward strand.
ATTGTGAGTGATGTTCAATTTGAAAATAATCATTTTGCAAAGGAAAATGCGGCTTTCAAAGTTACGCTTGGTAGCAGTTGTATCAGAACAATTCTGAGTGGATCATTCAAGCAAACCAACATCACTTTACTGGTTGTATAGACGAAGTCAGTTTCACTGATAACTTTAATTTCTTGTCAGTAGGCTAGAATTTTGTTGTTGCTTCTCACTTGACGGCCAGCATCATATACACTCTGCTGCAGGACCATAAGACACACATTTTAAGGATAAACTGCCAGATATACGTTGTAGTGTCTGTTAACCAATGGGTCATAATAGTCATATTGTGTGAAGGAGAGTGATTTAGAGGAATTCTCTCAACAGAGACGAACGAATGATTTGGGGAACCTTAATCCTTGTCATCAACATCATTATTGTTTTCAGCTTTGAATAGTACTCTTGAATAATATGGATAAGGCTAACGTTGATAATGATAACGCTATATGAATTGGCAAGTTAATAGATAAATACGGTTATGAAAACGAGAAACCATACGAGATGAGTGGATATTCGTGGAAGAAAGAGCCAGTAGCGTTACTGATTGGGACACGTCGCTGACTGTGACACAAAGTCATATCAGATAGCGTTGATAACGGGTGGTGTGAACCGTCTTGAACTACTGATTCTGACAGGTAGCACCCAGCAACCTCAGTCAGTTGGTTGATGAGACGTTTCGTAGACCGTATTTGCCTAACCAGCCTGTGATTTCAATCAGTCAACATTGCACTGTGAGGCAGACGATCCGTCGGTTATCAGTCGAGAACTTTGACATCTCTGGAGTACACAATGACGGGATGTCAAGTTGTTCAAACATTTAGCGCGTCTAGTACACACTAACTGACGGAACCGATGTTGCTCGAATACCATAGCTTGTTTACTTCTACCAAAAGATAGTGTCAAATCTCTTACTTATAAAGCAAAACCGAATGCACACACGCATCTACAAACTGTCTCTTCAATATACTGTCGAATATCTGTGCAACGCCAAAAATGCTGAAGATTAGCGAATGCTCTACATGTTCCCACTATTTTCACAAATATTCCTTCAACACTACTTAAAGTTGAAACCGGCTACTAAGACAAATCCATAAGTCGCCGAGGACCTGTATACAAGCACAACACGGTATTCACCAAAGCGACCACTTGTTTACAAGTTATTGAAGTAGATGCTTCGTTTGAGTGAGAATCAAAATAAAATCAGACAACAGAAAGGCTGAAATTTCCAAACCAACGAAATTCGTGTCTTCCGATGTTCATGAAACAAACCAGGAAAATGCAGTGATGTTGAGACTGCTCATTGTTAACAGTTTTCTCTTTTGCTTTCAGCCCATAAAGCAACAAGAGGTTAACAGTGTCAGAAGGTAGAAAGAAACCTACGATCTACGAACTGAACAAAAAGGTGAACCTGGTGATAACCGCTCCGCTTGAACTCCTAAACGTGGGCAACACAAACGAGCTTACAGACAACTGGTGCATATGGAAGCAGTGATAAAAAGCACTTCTGTGTGTTCTTACTAAGCTATTCGGTACTCAGTTTTTCGTAACTACCTATCGATGTAAGTAACAACTTCGTGGGTGGTCTTATGGTTATTTCGTAGTCATTTCGGAGGTTTTCTTCACGATGCCCATGCCTGCCTGGTTCATTGCATGCTGTCATAACGCGATGAAAAAAATCAATTGTTCACCTATATTTGTTGGACTACAGCGATATGTTTGGAAGCGTTACCAGAAAGACGCTTCTTCAAATATCCACTTTACGAAGTGAAACCAATTGACCAAATTTGATATTCAAGCACCATAACCATTCATCACTGGCTCCAGATGTTTTGCAATCCTTTCTCTATTTTTTTAATCCTCACTTTGTTTCACATCCATTCCAGTTCACCAGTGCACTCTTGTAATTGAATATTCAGATAACGTGTTATTACGCATTATACACCTAACTCGATTTTCTTCGTCAGCCCTGATGGACAGGTTAGCTGGACCACCAAGTTGTTTCCGCATTCTCTCTCTTAACACTCCCGAGTGTGTTGACATTCTGTTTTCGCCCATGAAAAATAGTGGATGGGGGAAAATTTCCAACGCGTTTTAACCTTCTCAAGTAGGTAACATACATCGTCTCCAACTTTTCTGTGAAATATTTGTGGATCACTATCAGTGGCAACGTGACATGGTCACTTCTTGTGATTGGTCTCTATATCAAAACCTGAAAGCTTTCAAATTACATCCAACGCATGAGATTTCTTTCTATTCTACATTATCTTATCCCTCGATTTATGAAGGCCTGTGTGCTCTTCTGTCGAATATAATGTCTACTAGTTGCCATTCTTGGTTTTGTGTCGAATGGTTTTGTACTTTTTGAAAGATCATTAAAACGCGCTGTAGTGGTATTCAACATAAAAAAGTACGTTGTTCTCATTTTTTATAGTCACTTCAAACTGTTCGGAAATACTATGACTGACATCTTATCTTACACAACCAACCTTCACGGCTCGAAACATCCAAGTTTAGTCCAATACCTTTGTACTACTCTGAATTAGGAATTTCGAATAGCCCTGGAAATCGTACTCGAAATGAAACCTCCCACGCAAACAATAAGGAGAAGACCTTGTATTGATTACAGTAAACAGTTCCTAATCCTGAGACAAGAAACCGAATTTATGAATGTAAAACAGTATTAAAGAAATCATAGTCTGTCAATGGCTGACCGCATTAGCACATGTGAAGTTACAAACTGAACGTTAAGTGGTGCAATACAGAACAAAAACTTAGCGAATAACGAAAGGCGTAACATTAAGACTGGTTGTCCAACCTGATGTAGTATCTTTAACGCGACGTGTGGATTGGCTTTCTGTTAGATCTTCTATTGTGTCGGGATTTGGATTAGCGGTGAATTTCGCAGATCTTCATCACAACCTTACAATAAATCCTGCGACAAATATTTATTTACAGGTATTCCCTCCCACTGGACTTCTGTACGAACCCTGCCTTCTTATCCTTAGACTACACATAGCTGGGGCAACCGATTTTTTCTAAATCAATACCGATTGTGACGTCTCGCCAGCTTGTTCTCTACGTCCAGAATTATTATTATTACTATTATTATTATTTCGTGGTTCAGGTGTACCTAATGAACCGTTCTCTATTCACTGAAGATGTGACTATGCAGGTAGCTGAAAATTCATTTCGTGGGATCTATCAGGAGTATTGTTGATCTGACTTGAACGCAACAGAATTAACCATAAAAAAAACCCGGATCCGATTGCTACCGAGTATAGAAAAAAGCACCTCACACGTGATATGTTGGAAGTTGGATAATTCATTTATGGCTTTTCACTCTACTTGATGTTCGTCGCCACTTTACTTATTCAGTCGCACGTGGTCTGAATGATACTGTCAGGTTTTTCAAACCAAGACAGTGGCTCAAGAGCCGAATCCACGATTTCGTAATTGGAGTACATAACTTTTGTAACATCCTTATGTTTGGTCACTATGTTCCATGTTACAAGCCATGTGCGTTCTTCTTACGGAAAAACAGGTTGTCTATCATTGGGTACTCAGCACATGGCCTAGTACTGACCACCTAACAACTAAATAGGGTGGTCAAAAGACCTAAATTTCAACATACCCTCATTTCCTAGATTGCCAAAGATCAGAAAGGTGTAACTAGCATAAAAGTAAAAACGTCAGTTCTCAAATGAACGATCAACCATCGGTAGGTGGACGAGTACTCTAAAAATCTAAATGGTTGTCAGTTCTACTTGTCCTGAATTTGGTTGAAGGTCTTGCTCACGGTCTTGTTTTATCTAAAAACTTTCTGTTTTGTTTAACAATCGCTGAACAAAAATAACCTTGTGATATCGCCGATCAACAGAATTTATCACACTAGGCGACACTATTGGGGAGGAAATCGTAACGGTATGAGATATTCAACATACACTTCTGATTCCACAGTGTCCTATTAACAGTTTCACAGAGTCAGTGACTGGAGACAGGTGACAGGTAATTGGGCTCATTAGAGTGAAGGTTGTCGATGTTTGGCCGAGTTGTATGTGAAGTAAGTGCACTTAATGACGCGGGCAGTGAAAGCCGTAAGGAAGCTGTCTTGCTGAGAACTTTTTAATTTTAGTTATAGCTCGGCTTTTTGTTCACAAGGTATAGGTCCATTGTGTAACAGTTAGGCATCAGCAGAAACCACTCATGTGTAGCTGTGGGTGATGATGATGGTGATGCTGTTTGAAAAGGTACTCTAAAACGTAAACCACAAGATATAATTCTTCAACGGATGTTGGTAGTCCGCTTACCCCTTTCAAGCGCTTGCTCAGTCAACGTTCTAAATCATTTAGTGGGTTGGGTGAGTTGGTTCAAATATGGAATTTCTCAGCTTCTGGTGTTGCTTCACAACTCAGCTGGTAAAACATTAGTCGTGTCTGCATGATTTTGTTGTTATTGGTTCGCACGCAGCCCAAGTCCAGAATTTTCGTAGTTGAGTATCTTCTAACACATTGGATTATGAAAAGCACGCACATAGCAGTAACATATATAAAACAGACAGACTGAGGAGTACTCACTAGCACTGGCTCGAAGAACGCAAAAAGTTTGGGTTTCATTTTTGCAGTACCAGGCCAAAAAAGTTGACTGGACCAGAAACACGATCTACTTCGACGATGTGGTTTATAAAGAGTAAGGTTTTTCATTGTTCGTGCGTTTTGTTGTCATCGTCTTTGATGTCATCATGCGCACTAGCTACTCGGGCATGTGTTCAACCAGTCTTTGCCGTTCTACCTGTAGCGACTTCGACGCTACTGTAAGTGAACCGATAGATCGTATGAGAGACAGATCACTTCAGTATGATACGATGGTGAGCAAGCCGTGCAACACTGAATTAAAAATGGATCGAGGTTTGGCCGTTTCCATGCAGTTGAGTTATAGCTTGTATTCACACCGTTAATGTGGGTGAACATAGTCCACCCTGGATTATCAGTTTGCACTGGTTACGGTTTCAAGGGCTCGAAATGGTGTTTACAGTGTTTCTCGATGTTCGCCCTCAAACCGCCACCCACGACTCGTTTCGTCTTTGTTTGGACTCATCAAGTAGAGGCAGTCTGAATTAGCGATCAAACCGACTAACCTCCGCGTTACCAGATGATTCCCTTATCCGCTCAAACATAAGTTCTATAAGCATGGCTTGTGACGGGGGAGTTTGTATGTAATTGACCTATAGCTTGTATGCACCACGTTATTGTGGATGGACACAGTCCATCACGGATTGTCAATCTGCATTGGCTACGGCCACAAAAGCTCGAAATGATGTCTGGTTATGCCTGTTGTTACTACCTCACGTTATACGTAACCTAACGTTTTATATCCGTGACACAAAAGACCAAACGAAAGACTGACACCGCATTATTCATGAATTGGATCAATAGAATTATGTGAGAAGAATTTGCACAATATCTTGGTGTTCTTGTTCATTATTTTCAAGGCAAGTGAAAAACGTATCCATTGTTTAGATATTGTCTTAACCTAGCATATCATTCAGGCGCTTGTTAACAATCGCTTAATATGCACAATGTGCAAACATCGTGACCTTGACTGGTTGAAAGCAAATTGTAAACGAGTCGGTGAAGTGAACACTTTTCCCTTTCATCTTTGGGATTAGCAATTTACCTCCATTTTTCCTAAAGTCCTTTTTTACAGACATTTCATTGGATGTTTGCATGACTGTATTGTTTTGTTTCATTCATTTTTATCTTATTTAGTATATGCTTATTCTTCCAGGCTATTTCACGTCATTGTCACGGTGAATAAAGGCACCAGCCACATACCTTCTGATCAAGGTTATGGCCATTACAAAAGAGTCAATGAATATTACTGTCTTAATTACCAGTGTGATGCTGTCAATAGTGAATGTAGTGTAGATGACGTTCAGTGACAAATTTTATAGCATGGCTACGCAAACTGATCTCGGGGTCTTTCTAAAATAATCAATATGTTGGTATGCTTCATGTTTTTACGAGGACAGTTCACTGAGATGTCACTTGTCAAATAACCTAACAAATTTTCTCAAAGAGATGAAATTTTCTTCGCATATCTCACTTGCCTGCTCTATATTTTCTATTGTAAATATATCTAGAGAAGCAGATACCGGTGTCCTCGTCAAACATCATCATTCGCTTCAAAATGGAATTCAGAGGGAAATGAATATATCGAAAGATCTTTCAGTCAACGTAACGTAAGTATTCACATTCAGCTTTATCTCGTTTGGATCATGTTTCTGTTGGTTTTTCAACGCTGAACAAAACAAGAAGAATGGCATAAATAGGAAGGGCAGAGTGTCAAAATAAACCTATTTCAGGTAAATGGGAAACAATCTTCTGATGCGATCCCATAGATGATTAACTAAAAACCGCAGAGGAAAGGTTAACTGAAAATTCTGGAGGTAAAGAAGTGGTGCTTCAAGAAGGACCGAGGTCAGAGTTCGCAGACCTTCTTGTCTTGGCTGCGTCGGTCATTGTCAGATATTAAGTAGAGAAGGAGTGCACGAATTCTTTGCCAAATAGAAGGATGTGAGGATTAAGTTACCTCGGAGCAGACGAACTTTGGACAAAAATGATACATTTCAAGTCCGGACTCGTAAAAGACCTGACGCACTCCAGGTGCTATTTCGGTGACCATTTGTTGGACGTGTTTTATGGTTAACATGGTCTTTCTGAGTCCGGTATACACAACTTGATTATCACATTTAGTGGTCCTACACAAATCCCGTAAAGTGTTTGTCGATTACATATCTAAATTGCATGCATGACAGTGACTTTTTCCGTTGATTCAAGAAGAGCGCCAGTCCGGAATGTCCGTTTACACGGGCTATCAGTCTGAACATGACTTCTTTAAAACTTGGGGATGGATCTCGTCTTGTCCCGCTGTGCTGCGCTGGTTGCCTGATGATCCTGACACAGATACTGAACTTCAGCTACAAGGAAGTCAGCTGTCCCGAATAATGGTTGAAAGGTTTGCTGCAGTAGGGTAAGGTTTCATTTCCATGGTGTTCTGTTGTAGACTGCTGCCTAGTACTCCCGGAATACCACGGCAGTCAATTTGAGCGTCGGAAGAGGCTTCCTTCTCAGGCAACTACACAGAAAGTGCGGTGAACCAATTTCTCTTCTGGAAATGCGCATATATGAACAAAATATTTTGTTCCTCGAGTTATCAGTGATTTTTGTTTGCGCCTGCTTAGTGTGTTGACGGATTTCCCTTTTACGGCCGTTTCATTTAGTTCAAAAAGCCTTCAGATCCTCCGGTTTGCCCATAAGTTCCAGTTTAGTAGAGAATAAATGAAAACGGGTGTCAAGAAAGCGAATAAGTATTTCGAGGGTACAACAAACGAGATAAGGCCTCCTATGATTTGAGAAGGACAAACGACCCAGCAGCTTTACGAATGCAGGCTTTCAAAGAAGTCATTGAAGTCCACTGGGTCGGACTCAAAGTGGTGTGTACCCAAGTAGCGATTCAGTACGTTGAAATCTGGTTGCTGGAAGTTTCAGGTTGAGACCTTCGTAACACCTCCTTGGTGCTGATAGTCGACGAAATCAAGTTAGTGGTAACTGGTCCCCAACGGTGATTTAATGACTGTTCTATTTACCATGTGAGCTTCGTTTGTGATTGCACCATCAAACCACGAAGGTGCTTCTTCTAGATGATATCTAGAAGGTGCATTGATGTGTCCGGGCTTTCTCGCGGAGCACCAATGCTAGGTATGTCGAGAATCCAAGCAAAGGTGAGACCTGAATACCTCATTCAGTTTGTGCGCATTAAAATTACTCGTATTAAAAAGATAGGGGAGGCATTGTAATCACTAACAACTTTCTATGGCAACAACAGAGATCTCATCGTCAGATGCACAGCATGAGGCCGAACGGCATATAATATCCTCAAGGAGAATGTCTCAAACACGCATTTAACAGAAGAGGCAAATTCATCAATGACAGTGCGTAATGGAAATGTTGGCTCAGGAAGACGGCAGAACTACTGATGCACCATTGTGGGAGATCTAATGGGTTCACCAAGTACCCAAGAAAATTCAGTCCACTGCGACTGATAATCGCTGACAGCCAAGTCTGTGTAGACGCAATGATGATGTACAGAAAAAACGTCCAATAAAGCTCAATCTTTATTGTCCAACACGCTAGTTCATATGCTACGAGCGCGATCGCGTTTATGAGTCAGAGTTTCAGGCCACAACACCCCGAGGTTTCCGCTCACGCGTCGTGTGCACTTCTGCGTAGTTCATGTGGGTGACCGGCGCCTTCTATCCGGGGGTTTTCCGCCTGCCAATGTTCGTCCGTTGGTCCGATTCAGTTGAGCGATGGCTCGTCCGGTCGCTCGAGTGTTAGAACAATCGAGCCTCCGATTTGGTCGTCCATCCTATTTTGCGTGCCATGTCTCGCCCGTTGATCCGATCCGGTCGAGCGATGACTCATCCGATTGCCCCTGTTGTTCGCCATCCGATCGTTGAGGGTTTGTGGACGTGCCTCCCCCGCGTTGAGACCTTCCGCCGAGCGTTTAGATACTCGTCCCCCCGGCCTGACAATCCACCACATTATGATCAAACTGTCCAGTTTTTTGGTAGATTACTTAGTAGGCTCGGACACTTAGGAGCTACTTCCAGAATTTAATAGGTAAAAAAGGAGTGGAAAAAGACGGCTAATAACTTCAGGAAGAAGTTCCAGTAATCAGAGGAATCATATGAAAGGTGACTGAACCTCACGTTACATTTTTGATGGCGACGTTTAATCACTACACGGCCTTATCTCAGTGTCCATCAGGAGTGCTTTCCTCGTTTCTGTTATAGCATGACTGACCTCCTTTGAACCGCTTTCCATGTATCGATGGTGCAAATGTTGCACTGGCGAAAACGTGGATGACTCTTTGTACGAGAAGACCCGATCAGAAAGATGATTCCTGTCCACCAGGTGAAGACGCCCTTGAAACAGACAACATGAGTACTTTGAAGAGATGGTGGTGGTGGTGCTAACGATTCCAGTAGGGCTATATGGCTTTATAGTTAGGGAATAGAGTACCGTCTAACCGTGTGTCTGAGGAGCCAATAAACCGGGGATAACGTGGAACAGTGGAAGTTCACGTCGTTGTTGTTGACTACTCCTTCGGACCCATGCGGTTTTGAAGATGATGGGCGGTTCAGAAAGATGGGAACAACCGTTTCTCTTGCTGCTAAATGCTGTTCAGCTGATATCTCAGAAGATATGAATAATCACTTTGGAGTGGTAATTAAGACCTCGAGTTCTAAATGGGGCTTGAGGTGAGATCTGATGTCTGACCTCGTCTTAGGCAGCTGAGAGCATAAAGTGTGCTCTACCCTGAATATATGCGGCCGCACAGTTGGGCTTAGTTCAAACCACCAGAGGACTAGTTCACCGTAATCGTGAAAGTAGTCCGTCATACTCTTCTGCCCTTTTCATATTGTGTACTAGTTAATTTGTAGTTGCAGTGAAGTTTACACAAGCAGAACATAACAACGATTAGCACAGCTAGTGATCGAACACAAACAGAAATGGCTGAAACGAGTGATGACACGCTAACCTGAACTTGTCGAACTGACTGCTCAAAACCTAACATCATAGGTTGCTAAATACCTCATGATAACGGGTCACCAGGTTGATACAGTAAACTCATTCAAGATACCGTCGTGCAGTTGAAACCCGAAGTTACAGGCTTTTTGTGAAGCGATGCTTATTCGAACTTATCAGCCGACGTTGTGTGCATAAAAGTGGTTCAGACAATTCAATGGGTAGCTTTGGTCCTGATTATGTAATACTTGTTGTGTTTGTAGGCGTGTCTGTTCAGTGTTTATCCTTATTTGTATGATGTATATAGCTTGCTTGTTTAAAGTTTGTGACTGGTGCGAACAAATGAAATGCTGGTAAGTTTCAACATATTTTCTTTCTTCTCCGATGATAAAGTAAAGTCTCTTCTAAAGTAGCATTGGTTGTCTTTATGTTCACTGTGTTTTGGAGCACAGCCTTTTTGCACACATTTGTTACTGACGCTACAAGAAGACCAAGTAAATTCCTGGTGGTTTTTGAACGAAGTCTGCTTGTAAAAACCAGGTTCATAAGATCCGGTGGAAAGGAGGCGTCTACTAAAACAATGGTTCACTCGTCTGAAAGGGATGTGGCGTGAAACTGTCCTAAAAAAACGACCTTCCTAACCCAGACTGCCCCATCTTTCAACTGCATGTAGGCCTCCTCTGTTTGAGTGCCAATATGGTATAAGTCACATATAAGAGAACGACGGGACTGGTTTACAAAACCAAATTGTTAACGTTTTCAAGAGCGAAAGTTACCACAAATAAGAACTAGTACGTGGTAATAACGAAAGCGGTCATAGGCCGAACAGTTGACAAAACAAGCATTACTTAGAACGATAGCGAGTGGCTTTAATACTGTATAATTTTTGTTCCGTACAGTGACGATTGGGCAGTAATCATAAGATTACAAGGGCAGCACAAAAATCCGAATGAATTTTCAAGTTAAATGTTGCAGTCAGGTAGTCAATTTAACGAACATAAATATCAGTAACAGCTGACTGAAAATATCGAATTCACGCAGACTTTTCAAGAGGTCCCTTTCAAAAAAAACTAGACACGAATTTTACCTTTAATATAGCTCAGTAATAATACATACCCCTGCTGACAACTGAAGTTTTGCTTACGGTCTCAAGAAGCAACGATTTGTACACTACATCATTGACTTCACAACAGATATGATCGATTTATCATATCTGAAAGCTTGGCAAGTTAAACTAAATCTACATTTGGAGGTTTTGATCATGAGACCATCATTTGGAGATAACAGGCGTGTTCACCTCTCAAGGTTATCCGGTAATCCGAGCATTACTCACAAAAGTATGTCTGAACGTTTGCATGTGGTAATTTCAGCATGCATAGTGAAACTCTGTGACGCAGCGGTGAACACGATTGTCTTAGGAACGAGTGCACTGGAGTTCACCTTTTGGTCTTGACAGGAATATGCGCCACCGAAGAGCTTTAACAAATACGAGTCTTGTTTTTTCTTTTCCGAAAGAGTTTTGACTAAAAAAGTATGGAGAAGCTAAATTATGAATGACAAGTGGGCTACGTTTAATTCCAATCAGTCAACTTTCCGAGTACTCAACAGTAGTTAACTTATTTGTGTCTATTTGTGTGCACAAATTGTCTTACTGATGGGAAGTTTCTGTTACTTCCTGTGGGCTCATATAAAGCAAATGGTTAAAAATGTGAGCTCCTGTCAATGAGTGAGCAACTATTTAGTGCATTTCTGATGCAGACTCACAAAAGTTTCATTTGTTCTGCTGAATAAGAATACACGTGCTACTCAACAGATTATGACGAAGGTGATAAGAAAGGCCATGTATGCGTTTGAATTGTATTGAAGTCGGACTGCATTGCACGGATGTACATATAGTTAATCAATACGAACGTATACAAACGACACTCAGAGTATAAAAAAGGTTGTGTACATCAATCTTTCTCCAGTCTGTTTGCATCAATCAACAAAATACCAAACTAACTTCAAAGTTGTATATTTTCACTGATCGTCCATGGTCTGGTTCGACCTAGAAGCAATGCAACATAATAACCAACACCGCCCGACATTTTGAATCATATCCACATGGACGGTGATAACTACACTGCTCGTATGCGCTGGTTTACTCACCTACGCTTCCCTCAGCAGTTTTAGTCAGCCTGTCCCGGGTTCATGTCTTCTGTTCGAGTAGGCTCATAACAATCAAATTCTAACCCCAAAATCTTCATGTGGCTCTTCACAGTGACTTCACTTTCGCTGGTCTGAACAAATCGGAACAAGAACAAATTTTAAAGGAGCTGCATGTACAAATCCAAGAGGTGTATCGGACATGCATTCAAAAAGCGGATGCGTCTCTGAGGTTAGTATACCACTGGATGTTACCTGTCATAATTTATAAGTATTGCATTACATGCGAGTTGTGGTCGATCGGTTGTTTTTATACTGTAATGAAGGATCTTATTCATAATCCCGCCACTTATACAGCCTATCGATACGTTTGTATCAAAATGTTGCAAACAATCAGGGAAGAGATAACCATCACCAATATGGAACTGTTTCTAAAAATATTATTTTCAATCAATCAAATCAAACATAAACTACGGAGGATGGAAGTAACCACTCCAACTTCGTTACTGGTAGATTTGATAGTTTTAAATAAGTTCCCTTCTGTTATTATTGATGTGTCAATCAGTTTTAGTAGTCCCCTATCTATGGATGGCAAGTGTATCTAGTTCTAAACGCCAGACTTTAAGTTTCGTCAATAAAATATGTTCAGCTAGACGCCTCTAGGCCAACGATTCGTTTAGAATCACGTCATTTTTTAAGAGTAAGGACTCAAACCATCATACACGTGATACGTTGGTGGTAATTCTTTATAAGAAAATCCCACACTTCGGCTGGAGACAAAGTAGCTATCACCCAAGATAACTAACCACTTTCATCATCTAGAATCTGTAGATAATCATGAAACAGAGATATATGGTTACGGACGCTGGTTTGAGTCTACTGAAAAGCAAACTGTTGGATATTTTGAAATATTCTTCTGTTATGACCTACGACGTCGAGACCATACTGTGCAATGATTATCAAGGATTTGTGCTAAAGATACAGAAAAGCTTTAATATAATTATACGTATAGACAACCTCGTCGCTCTGGGAAGTAACAGCAGCAGTTCAAGCCTCTACAATCGATTGCATAATCGCATCATTGTCTGCCTACTAAATAAAAACGTGTTTATACTCGAACATCGGGTTATGTATACATTGTTAACAGATAACCAAGATATAAGTGAAAGTAAAGCGTGATCAGCAAGACAGTTTCTTTACAGATTTCCCTGCCCCGAGTCATTAAGTGCACTCACTTCACAGACAGCTCGACCAAACAACAACCTACATGCAACTGAGCCCAGTTAGCCGCCATCTAACCAAAAGTCTCCGGTCACTGACTGTGTGAGTCGAAAAGGTCCTCTGCCCAAGTGACCAACCCGGCTAACATGAGCTAACACCATGGTGAAAGACTTCGTTTCTGTACGCTAGGTCAGCATCCATCCACCTCGCTTCGTACGCCATTCACACGCACCACATGAGTGTATCCAATAAAACAAATTAATACTAAGATTTGAACAAGCAAGTACAATTAAGTGATTTGTAAACTGTTCACCTCATTCAATCCCAACCAGAATTTGGAAAAAAACAAGTTCTGGGGGCGAATTTTAATATGGCCCAAAGGGAATTTACATGTGGACTACAAAAACTTCCGTCGTCAGAATGTAACCAAGCGAAACGGGAAACATGAATAAATAGCAACAGCTATCAATTGTTTAGATTACTGGTGAGGGGTAGGGGATTTGGTTTATTTCAAGTTGAACATCACCCACAACTGATCGCAGCTGTCGCATTCCTATAGACTTTCAATCTGCCCCTTTCGAAAAGAAGCACTAGACTCGAGTTTCGCTCTCATTAGAGCTCGTCAGTGGTGCATATCATCGCCACGGCAGTTCACTGGCAGTTCAACCATATAACAGTAATTAGTACACTGTCTACATGTGACATAACCTATATATATATATATATATATATATATATATATATATAAACCAGAGTTCAATATGTTTAACGAAAAGAACTGCAACACCTATAAGCACACAGGCGAACAAAGAAACTCTTCACTTCCCAGAGGGGTTTTGAGCTGACGACCATGATTTTTTGTTGACAAAGGGATGGTGGCCATCTGAGACTGGGAAAAGTTTCAGCGAACTGAAGAAGTCGTCGACTGTTGGTTAAGTATATGACTTTGAAGACATGAGTGATGATGACGTACTGTCCAGAGATCAACAAGTTACATGCAATCGAAAGTACTGGCTATTTGGGTTGCACTGGTTTCACAACACCGGTGGCCTCGCAAACATACATAAACAAACACAATAGAATTTTGCCCATGGAGATATTAATATTTTTTACGAAAGGAAGTAACATTCAGTTCGTTGAATGTAGCACCGTGAAGGTGGCCACATGGAATGTTCTACCGACTTATACTGGAACTCGTCGGCTGAGTTGTTTAATAATATCGTCACCCTCGTGGGTTAGCGGTATGGTGACGGTCTGCTCGAGCACAGTCATGTGGTCAATTGCAGTATGGTCAGGCCTACATTGTCGCACATTGAATGCACAGGGATAACCATTCCAATGCAACAATGATTACAGATGCTAAAGTTCATCATTCAAATTGTCTGAAGTGCATATTTCCCTGGTACGATGAAATAATGTACGAACCAAAGCCCATTTCTGTTGAACTGGCGTAGGGCTAACAAAATTCAAGTAATGAGCAGTCCACGTAGTCGTTCCGTAAACAGACTTCTCGATTGTATCGTTTGACTGTCGCGTTATGAAAATGTCCAGAAAGTCCATAGATTGGCAGCCTCATGTTGAACTAAGTGTGATATTAATCAGTTGTAGGATATCCACACCAAGTTTAGTACGAATGAAGTCAAATTGTTTGGGTGTTTGGGCACAAGCCTCTTGGGCCAACAATGTATTATATTCCAAGTGACTGAACCATACCAACTAACTGCATCGCTTCCCGGTTGGTGTACTGAAGAACGACCATTACTGCCCGCTTGGTTGAACTTTCAACGAAATTGTATTCTCTGACCGACTGATTATTGTCTGACTTTGAACTGCAAAAATGACTGTAATAAACTTCTTCGATTATAAGTATAATGAACAAGGAATGGCCTAGTTGAACATATATGTTCCCTAAGGGCACAGAGATTTTGACTGTTGGGAGTAGTGGTGGTGTTCGTGGCCCAGGTTGATGGTTCAGGTATTCACTGGATACCTGAGTAGTTTGTAGCTGTTGTATTCAAGAACGACGGAAAATACCAGCAGTAAGCAAGCTTCATTAAAGCTACCGTTTCAAGTAACGTTACGGAAAACTCTCAGTCCACACGGTCCAGGCAGCCGATGTCCGCATGTGTTATCGATCGCTTGAAGGTCAGAGCAATCTGATTGGCCGACTGCATGGCTCACTTGCATTCGATTGGACACAACACCACCCAATCCTTCCGCGTCTGACATTGCGTAATTCAGCGTTTGTTATTTTGTCCGTCTCGATCATAGTGGA
>LUCH01007216.1:0-10829 GCA_013368495.1 Paragonimus heterotremus
GACCTTTCTCAGGCAGCTGTTCTTTTCCTATAAGGTTGTTAACTTCTAGAACAGCCTTTCTGCTGGGGTCGTCAGTAGGGCATCTAGCGACCGCCTTAAATCACTACTTGACTCGCATTTTCTAAAAAACCTTTTGTACGAGTAATCTTAGCTTGTTTTGTGATATTTACTGTAATTTCCAGGAGCGATGCTAGACCCTGTTTTCCATGAATGCCTTCCAGATCAACAGACGCTCGCTTGAAATTGAACAAGAAAAACCGATTGGATCCGGGCCTGGAATCCGTGTATCAATCGCTGAATCGCTGAAAGGATTCTGATTGGTCATCCCCAACTGCGACCGACATGAACCAATGAGAGCACGGACATAGCAGACTCCGGATAGAAACGTATTTAGCCGCCAGGCGATTTGCGAATTTAAATGAGAAACTGGCCTGTATTTGTAGAAAATCATTGACCTTGCGATGGCGTGAGCACGCGAGGAAATGTTTAAATCCAACACCGATGCATATCTCAGTAAAGGCTTACGATCTCTGACTTCTGACAGCAGAGTCGTATTCTACGGGTCGGTTTACCCTGGCCCCAACACCTGGCCTTCCTGGTTACCCTTTCTACGTGTGGGCGTATGTGAGCGAACACATTTCGGAATAGTTCCTAGCTCACCGATTGACTTGTGATCAATTTGCGGTTAGCATGACAGTGACAGGAGGCCAATCGGCCACCACGAGGTGGAGGCAAAGTAATGCCAACGGCTCCTAGCTAACTTCCGCAAGAATATATTGGGATTCAAAGAAACGTTCAACGTTTGTGAAACTTGGCTCCAGATCTAGAGCTAGTTATCACAATCGTAGCTCAAGCTACGTGACTCTGAAAATGCAGCCTGTAGCGGACATGTGGGTATGTGCTAGACCCTCGTCCACTAACAATTTAATACGCCTTTCCTGAATATCAGTGGTAACGTACGTAACAATTTGGACTACGTAGTCCCAACAGGCATTGAACTAGAGAACACAGTGGGGTTTAGAAACAAACTGTATATTTGCAGCAATATTTGGACATGTGATAAGTAGTTAGTTCTAGCCTAGTCTGGAACCAACAGCAGCAACCAGGAGGAAAAAAGAGAAGCTCGAGACGGGCCACATCCCACTCGGCGTCGCCCAAAAGCGCGCCGAGCGAAAAGTGCGTGGAACCTTCGAGTGCGTTAAACAACATTGGATGAGGTTCGAGTTGAACGACCTTGAAGAATGAAATAATGGGTGAGTTGTTAAGAAAAGGGCAAGCATTCGCTGCGTGCAACTAGTTGCGCCACTGAAGAGAGTGGCACTGAGTTCGTATGAGGCCTCCTATTGCAGGCGTACACAGAATCATGCGTGCAGAACAAACCAGCAGGAAAACACGGTTACAACCGGGGTCCTTAGAGAAGCCACACGATCGCCGGTCATTAGAAGCCGGCGTTCGAATTTCAGGAATTGTTCATCTTAGAGTCTACGTGAGTGATCTCACACAAAGCACGAACATAGGTAAAGTTAAGCACACTAACAAATGTTAGTTTTACCCGGTAAAACGCGAATAGGCGATGACGTCGAAATAATCAGTGAGTTTCTTTTGAACGGTTTTATAACGTCTGCAAAGTTTCACAATCTCGGGAAACGTTTCATTGTTTTTGTTACTTTAGTGGTTTTGGGCTTTGATGTTACTGTAGGTGAAATACGCAAAAAGTACTGTTCAACGAAATGCTTGGGCTATTACACTTCGCGTCCTGAACGTGGATTGACAATAAACTAACAATATTTACGTGTCGGGACTTGCTATGGCTCGGTGCCTTAGAAGTACTCAGCGGCCACACTGCTGGTTGTGAGCCAGCTTAAGAAAGCGAGTCTAAAGTGTTCTTCGCTTGCAGTTTCGCGAAGTCTTACGCCCCGTAGTATAAATGCGATATTTTTGTCGGTGAGTAGTCAGCGGACTTTCGTCAGGTCCGACAGCTGTCAAGAGAATCTCTCGGACGAAAACGTTTGTGAGGTTTTGTGGTCTTTTGGGACCAGGTATCTTGTCGTTTCGTTCCTGTTTCCATTGTACGGACGACATGCGAAGTGAGTTGCTTTCAGTAGGAGGAATGGTGCTCAAGTTCATTCGTGACTAAAAGGAAGTCTCCGGACGTACGCTATGTTGGCCGTAGAGGCAAATACTGGAAACCTGTAGTCCGAGCCTGAGGTTCGCATGGATTTTAAGTTACATTGCTTCCATCCAGCAAATTTCGTGGACTATGTCGGTGAGTAATTTGTAGTGGATGGGAAAGTTCGGCCGTTCTGTTCCTAACCTAGTATTACCCGTTGATATGCATGTAATGGCATCCGAACGGTTTAAGGGCTCCCGCAGTACAGCCGCTTCTAGATGAGAGGGCTGCGATCACTTGTTACTGTTGGCTTACAGTAGTGGAACTTGTCTGAATTTCGACGAACGGTTACAGAGTGAATGTCGAGGATAGAGACGAAATTTGGTTTTTGTATGTAACAGTCTACTTTCGCTAGGCTTCAAGTTGTGCCATCTGAAAGTGTCAGAGGTTTGTTTGTATTCATATGAACATGCGGATTCGGTGCACATTAGACAGTAGTCGGTCAGTCGGTGTAAACACGCGATAATTTACCTTTGTTCGTTGACAAATGGAACAAGACCGTGCCCAGTTTCAGATGTTTTTTTTGCATTTCGGGCTAAGCATACGTATCAGTAATAAGTTTGGCCCTGGCCGGGGTGGCAAGGTGGACTATCTTGTAGTGCTTGTAAAACACGTTAACTTAAAGGGCTACTGGTACAACAACGTGAGTATCCAAGAGGTATCTCAAAGTATTGCACGCGATGCCGTCAGTGAGTTGATCAGCAGAGGGTAAAGACGGCTGCTCGTTGGAGGTGTGGAAACCTGTTTCCGTAGGTTGTGCATTGACCACAGTGATTAACTGGCTGGTTTCGCTGCCAGCAAGTGCTGATACTCGTGATGGGTCATTAACTACGGCGTGATCGCCGCCCAAAGCATGACACGTCTCTTCGGCACATGTTTCATGGATCGTTGAAGAAAGTGTAGACCAGCGACTTGTGGTCGGTTGATAACATAAAGTGGCAACCTTCGTGAATGTAACGAAAGCTGTAATTTATCTTCTAACTCATAAACAAACGTGCTGTACTGGGTTACTATGGGCCAGGAACGTCTGGAAAAGAAAGACTGTTCTTGATGAATCAGCGGTAGATTGCTTGAGCAGGGAAGCAGCAGGTTTCTGACTTGTCTACGCATAGGCTCAAAGCGAAGTTTGCGTCAAAACTGCATTACAGCTGCGTACACTATTTCCGTGCTATGGTTGAACGACCCGAAAGATGCTGCAGGCAACCCGACGTTTCCATTGATAACGAGGTAAGTCTGTGGCAGCAGTTTAGACGGTGGTAAAAACCAAAATCCCGTGTAACTCCGATAATACAACGGAAAGACGCGTGTGGGGAGCTTCTTAGAACTAACTGTATGTTTAGAAATTCAAACAAACTGATTAGTTTAATAACCACAGTCCTAGCTCTGTCTTTATCGACTACTGAGATATGATGATAAACTCGAATTACTTCGACCTCCGAGAACACACGGATACAATGAGAAGGACGATATTGATTTCTTAATTATTAAAACTTCGGTGCCTGACAGGTAGGGTAACTTTATTTCCTATACTATAACCTCCATGTAGGCACTACTGTCCCGTCGTTTTGACCAACAGATAGGAGATAAGACCCAGGGGCTTTTTGAAGTATCAAGGTAAGCGGGTGGCGGACTGAGGCAACTTTCGAGAGATCTGTTTTGACCTTTTCTTTAGGAAATGCTACAGACGAGATAGTGATTGCACTTGTGTACAGGGGAGACGGTGAGATGCCCATCGATAGGCTTGATTTGTATGTTGAGTAAAGTAATGGAGAGCTGGCGGCCCATCTTCCTCAAGGGCGCTTAAGCTCCAAATTTCCACATCCTTCTGAACGCCCCTATTTACGATTAGCTTTCATAACTATTGTCCTGTGTTCATTAGTTCTCTCAGTTGGCTGGGTTACCTGTTCGGTCATGTTTTTTCAGAGCATCCCTACTTTTTCGTCCCGTTTACAATGAGCACTGACGGTCGTATGATTTAGCGTATTGCAGACCTGTATAAACACATCCACCTGCATGAACCAGGTTAAGCAGTTTAAAAAAGCAAAACAATCACTCTGGTAACATTTTTGTTGTGTAGTGTTGGTGTTGTCAGTACGGCACCGATCTCGATCGTTAATTACACATCGCTTTACCCATTGTTACTTTTTAGCACGGGCGCTATTTTCTATTTTCCACTCTGTCCCGTTTCTCCGATTTGGTATGTCCTCTCAGTGGAGAGTTCAGGCACGTCATTTTTCCTTGATCAATTATGTCGTCTACTGTTCATTAATACTAGCAATGGAGAGCGTTCGCCAAACCGTGGTACGTTTACGATGCCTACATGCAATGCCCTATGTTGTCGGGTGAGAAGATAGCACGATATTTAATGGGAAAACATGTTCGGTACTACGATCCTCAGTGTGAGTTTACCGCGTGTGTCTGGATTGACTTGCTTCGCACTTCTAGCGGACTTCGGTTGTCATGTTGTTGTCTGTAACACCCGACATATTGCTGTGAAAGACAACAGTATGTATTGGAAACGTTTCCTATACCCATCTTACACCAGGTATATTGCTTTTGGTTCCTCTATTCGTTAATACTCGTTATAGATTTGGAGTTTCCCGAAAGGACGAAACCATGGAGGAACTTCATATGCGAGATCCCACTGAGGTTAGTCACACCCTACTAACATCGTTTCTGGAGAGTATTTGTGATGCTTTAATGTTACTGGTTAGGCATTCGCTTCTCACTTACAATACTAACTCATACTACTTCTGTAGTGGAAACTTCGGCGATTAAGGGCTGTCATAGGCACTTTCGTTATACTCTTCAAACCTGTTGTAGTCTGTTTAAAATCATTCTCAATCTTTTATCACATTATCGGTGGCTTCCATTGTTTTAACACATATATCTTTTCACATTCGATATTCGAGATAAGCCGTACATCTAGTACTTGGCTCATACTGGCTGCATATTTTGTGCTGTACTATATATATATATATATATATATAGTACAGCACAAAATATGCAGCCAGTGTATATATATATATATACATATATAGTATATGTATTTGTATATTTAGCACGAAACCCTACATAGTAATAGGCGTGTCACGCAAGACGGAACAAACAGAAAAGAAAGCAGGTTTGTCTATTCTAGTGTTCAAATACCGCTGATAACGTGTATGTTCCATGCCTGACAGTGTGTGTATTTACAATATGTTCAGGCTACCTGTATCCTTAACCGAGAAAGCGCGTTAAGTCAACTGATACACGCCCCCAGCATAAGTTATTTAATGTTTCGGTGTCAGATGATTGTTTAATTCCACATTGTCTTTCCCAGCCGCCCACGAGCCTCGCAAATAAGGCTCTGCGGTCGAGCTGTAAGAGCTTTAAAGCAGTTGACCAAACCAGTGGTATGGATGATGAGAGATTGCCTTAGGTACGGAGGTGTTCATACTGTCATCTCTGAAAACAGTGATACCATTGCTCACGTAGTGAGTCCTCCATATGTGGTCAATTTTGTGCGAGCAGCCACTGTTGACCACAGATAATAAACGAAAGTCTTCCACTCGAATGAGGGAAATTTCTTGACCTTATAGCAGGATAAATCACAGGAATGTGAAGTGCAGCTGTTCCTCCGTAGAAAGCCTGCTATCTTTCCGTCGCAGCAGGCATGAAGATTGATTAATACCATTTTGCTCTGCCACCTTTGATCGTCTCATTCACGTTAACATTACGTAACTTCGAAGTCAGACAACATTGATTACTTCTACCCAAGGTAGATCTAGGCGCAGACTTCTGTCAATCTTGAACCGTTACTTTGCACTTCGGTGGAATCCCACGGATGCCGATATTTTTCAAACGTGTATTTCTTCGTGATAAACATCTGTCCCACTACTCATCAGTAATATCTACTGTAATGTTGGCTGGCTTTTGAAGTCTCAATGAACATCGATAGAATAGAATCCTCGTGACCATTCCCTATGTTGGACCTAACGGACTATGCTTCTTAGTTGCGATTGGTATTGATTGTGAATACAGTTATTAGCCATCCCCCTTTTTCCAACCACGTGCCCTAACTAGGGAAAGTTGCGTACTGTTCTAGCAAATAACAGTCAGGCAGTGGTACTCAAAGCTTCTTAGATTGATCTTTAGCCTTCAATCTCCGATTGGTGAAGGACTGTGACTGGGCAGACCGAATCATGTGTGTTAGTGTTAATGCGGTAGTACACATCAGATGTAATTACAAAGCACCTACTAAGTGCAAATTTTTGGTCTATCGTTTTTTAATTTTTATTTCTTCTACATGTGCGAAAGCTGTATGTACAGTGACTTCTAATTAGGGGAAACTACCGTGCTCTCTTGCTATTGCCAACTTTCATTGTTAGTTTGGATCATTGGATACAAGCTTATACCTGGCTTGATCGCCCGAGCTGCCAGTTTGGCCGATGTTGGGATTATTCTTAACGGAAGAACCAGAGTTTATTAGTCTACGGGCGTTGTTTTCCATCTGATATACTTACTCGGTAATGGCATATTTGAGCTTTGTTTATTTCATTTGGTTTGCTCATGGTTCTCTCGAATCTAGCGCAGGTGCAATCCCGTTTGAATTTCTTTCCTTATTCCAGAGACTTCAAAGTCAGCTATCCAGTCGTTGCTATATTCATTGGTGTCACGCATGTCGCATTAGTTATCCGAGCGGACGAAAGTCTGTTGAGTGTAGTGGCATAGTAACTTCCATTAGCTAGCATTCACTTTTTGTCCCTCTAACTCTTTGTGAAAATTGGTCACTTTACATTCCGTCCTCATGAAAACCCTCTGGTGTTGATTATTTGGGTTCAGATAGGGTTCATACTTACTTACCCAACCTTTAAATTAGGGATTGCTCTTTCCATTATTTTGTTGTAGCTGAGAATCAGTGTTAACCACTGATCCGCTGCTCTTGATGAAGGTTGATGTAGGAGGTGAAAATCGCGACTTAACCGGATACCTCATTGCATCATCAGTTTGCAAAGGCATGCTTGTGTTGCAGTGCTGCCTTGACATCAAAATGTGATGGTCTCCGATAACAACTTACGGTTTAATAGCATAAATCTACATAAGTTGTCATAATTTATGGCGAGATCTATTTTCAAGATGTGTTGAACACAAGATGCTTACGCATTAGGTAAAGTGTCCATTGGTCACAGCATAACTCAGGGTTGAAAGTAATCTTATCTTCCAGCAATTATCGGAATCTCTTACAGCACATTTATGTCACAGGAATCAGCATTTACATCAGTTTGTTTTGGTAGTCTGTGAGAATTAGATAGGGATTACATCATTCATCTTCACTAGTCGCATCTAAACGGTCGAACAGGAAGCTCAGCTACTTTTGTGACCAATCTGCGCCCAGAAGTTGTACAGCACTGATCGGACCAGTAAGGCAAAAGGTTGACTGATTGAAGTCAGGGCGGCAGAGGTAACCTGTTTTACAATAGGCATTTTTGTGATAGAAGGCTCAACTACAGTCTACTGGTTGGCAAGAAAACTAGCAATGGTACTTTTGCCATCTGGATGGCGTTTACTAATCTATACTAATTCTGACAACGTATGTTGCACGCGCATTTGCACATCCTTGTCTGGTCTGTGGTAACGAAACATGAGTTATATGTATGTAATGTATTCATCACTATTTGAAACCGGTAGCACGTTTAGTAGTATTTAATGGAAGCGCTATGCGAATTCAGGTACCGTCAGTCTGTCACTGTTGAGGAACTACAGTCTCAGCGGTTTCGTTTGCTGAGACATGTTTTGTGTTCCACTGTTCTGCTCGCAAAACTTGATAAACCGAGCATGGAGTCAGTGGTAGAAAACAGTTTGGCGGGTGCTCTGTGACAGTCTAACGATGGGGCTTGGTTTATCCGTTATAGTTAATATTATGACATTCAGTTGAAGGTGGGAATATTCAACCATATCATGGTGTATTATCCATTGTCCGCTATCGTGCATTCGTGTTTGCGTACGTATCTTTGTGACGCAATGTATTATCCTAGCACCGAGAAATGTATTGCACTTCATTGTCGACGCTATTTATGTTGGTTGGTTAGCGACATCCGAAACGGATCAGCCTGTCACAGTGGTCGAAGCCAAAGGACGCCTGCGCTTAACCGTCACTGCAAGCGGCTTGCTCTGCCCACTTGATGTTCTACCCACACACCACGTATCCAGTATAAACCCGAAGGAATAAGACCAAGAGGTGTGTGAGTGAGACCTTTGTGTCTAGCCGGCCAGTGCTGGTTAACCAATTAATTGGCTAGGAGGATAAGGAAACCCTTATCTTTCCGAATATAAACAGATAGAGACTGCAATAACACGATCTAAACTGAAAAGAAAGATATGTGAGATGTAATGCAAGAAGAACTTCAGTATACGAATGCATGTTAGTGCAGTCTAAAGAGAATAAAGTTGACAAACAAAATTCTAAGTTGAACTACGAAAAGATCAGGCGAACCATTTATTACACAGTACACCAACAAAGCTAAGGAAAAGTGGATAGAATACCGCAGACACCCAATTTTCTGAAAAGAGGGGTGAATTAATTGCCAAACGACCATGGTTTTGGTCGATAAAATCATTAACAGAAATATAATGGATATACTGATATGATCTACCTGAACCTAACGTACTCGTTGTCTCTTCGCCGACGATGCATTATGAGTACGCTGGTAACCTACTGGTCCAAGACGGCCAGCGTATTCGTGGCCGCACCATATAGTCCCCCGTAGACCACCATATAGTCATGTCACCACGACCTATGGCACCCATGGTTCCCTTGCGTACCGCGCGGTTTCGTTCTCGGCCGCGCCGTAACTGCTCGTTGAACTCGCGGACGCCCGTGCGAATCATATTCTTTCACGCCGTCTAGTTCAACGCGAAATCTTCCCAACATCTAAAATCAATGTTACAACGGGAAAGACTTGCCTACACAACATCCTGGTATCTCAGCATTCAAACACCAGGATTTCGCTTACCTGATCTCAGTTGTCCATACAGCAGTTGCCTCGGAATGCGGTCATCGCCCATGCGTATGACGTGCCTTAGTCAACGAAGTTGACTAAGCATCTGCAGGACTTTCATCCTGTTCATGTCAACTGGCCGCAGTACCTCAGTGTTCGAAACCATATCCGATCACCGAATACCCAAGATGCGTCTTAGATAGTGCAAATGAAAGCGACTCAGATAGCGCACGTTCCGCTGATACAGTGTCAACGTTTTACTGTCGTACGACAGTATGAATGGTACCATTGAGCGGTAGACAAAGAGCTTAGTGCTCGGCTTCAGGCTGTGGTTTCTCCAAACACGTCTTTCAAGACGTCCGAAAGCAGTACTAGCCTTCGCCACACGAGCTATCAACTCGCGGTCCAGGGACAGATCGGTGGACAAATTCCTACCCAGGTAGCAAATATTAGCGCATCTCCACTGATAAGAATTCCAGGCGCAGGTGCAGAAACAGCACCTCCTCCCGGAGAGGGCTTTCTCTGTACACACACACGCTCACCTGTTATGTGTGTATGTCTGTGGATCAGTTGACAACGATTCGAATCGACAGTATTATCGACCACGGGAACTAATCGTACATACGCCTCTTTATATTGGCTGCTTTGTACCTGGTTTATGTTTTCGTTGCCATAAGTCGTTTTATTATTCCGTTATCATTCTGTCAAGTAGTAAACATAACAATTCTTCATTGATTTGGTCAACTTGAAGGAAGTTAGTTGCACGTGGACCCGTATCTCTTAGTATCCAAGATGTTCCACATTTTTTCGACCTATGAACCTACCGGTCACTTAGAACAACAAGGGGATCTCTTTAAAGTCTAAGTTTCGCGTATATGAGACGGTCGTACCAGCAGTGTTGCCCCATTGCAGTGAAGCGTGGTCGCTGGAATCAGCGGGAATGTGTATCATTTTCATATTTACGAGCATCGATATATGCGATCAATCGTATGCCGTGGATGATATTCATTAGTAAGTGATGATGAGGTTACGAGGTGAATATTTGATAGTGAGGGTCGAGAACGTTGATTTATCAAGTCTTGGGTTTCTGGTCAGTTGGTTATGCAAGCCTGTTGGATTATGAACAGTGACATTTGATCAAAAACCCGGTTTTCTTTTGACTTATGAGACTGGTCAGTCTTCTAATTTCATCTAATGTAAGTGTAGTTTTGTGTATTGTTGTACGTAAACTTTTACACTTGTCATGTGATTACCAGTGCTCACAGTCTTTCAGTTTGAACTTGGACCCTTCACTTTCAGTTGATAATAGATTAGAGCTTGGATGTTGCACTACGTGAACCGAGTTGTCTCTTTTAAAGTCACATCAGTGTAACTCACGGAGTGTAACTGTAAATCACTCCGCAAATTCAACTGCCTGTTTTGAAATGAGTGCGGTTGTGATTGTACTAACATCTTTGATCATATTTGAAACCTCAATGACTGCCTTTCTTCCCACAGCGTTATGGATTAATTCAATAAATACCCCAACCTATACTGCTACCTTGGCGGGGTGGTCGGGCTTGTGTGCTGTTTTGATCCAACGGTCTATGCTGACTAGGACTCCGGTCCTTCCAGGTACAACCTTGTCAGACAGGCCAAAGGGGAGCAGTCAGACGAAAAGCAGTTACACTCAGGATTGT
>LUCH01007217.1:0-13146 GCA_013368495.1 Paragonimus heterotremus
CTTGTGTCTGTGCCACATGTTCCTTCACCAATGCTGAGATGTGTACAGAGATCAGAATATTCACTTGTCGCTCCACCACGCCAACACAGTCGACCTGGCAACTACATGAAAATCGGTAAATTATATGGGACCTGGCGAACTGAACGGAAACGTCTTTCCTCAGCGGAACAGTACACTCTGAACAACACCTATTATTATAAAGTCCTACTGTTTGAGCACAGGTTTGGCACCGTTTACTCATTAATATTGTGACCATCTTTCAGCTGATACGATCATATCTTGTGAAGTTAGATCAACGGAACCTTCGATGTTCTAATCATGTCCTTCCTAGGTCGCTGGACATAAATACAAGTGGAATGCTACGGAACACAGTAGATCCAAATGTGATGAGCCAGCATAATTGTTAACCTGGATGAACTCACTTTTATAATGTCACACGCTTGTTCTCAGCAGAAATACAGCACGTGTTAAATGGTATCCGAGGGCTCACATGTTCGATTCGTAGGCGCCTATGTGAGTCTAAAATCGTGAATTAGTTCTAGACTGAGTTTGCATTGTATACCCAGTAAATGCATACTTTGTCAACCTAAGGAATAATGTTTCATTATTTCGACTCTCTTTCAGTGAAACAAGATTATCGAAATCTGCATGGGATTGCCGGTCTTCACAAGTTATAAACAAAGTCTTACACTATTTATCTGCGAACAGAATTTTGCCGTCCTTTGATTTTTTGTTCTAAGTTTTATATACTAAATTATCAGGAAGTAATTACACGTATTCATATAGATTTGTATAGATTAAGCAAAAAGACTCTAATCCATAGTCCATAGAACAGCAACTACTTGATGAGTAGTTTAGAAATGACTTCGGGGTCTGGTTGTTTGGGGTTCACTTCACCTGGAGATTCTTCGTGGATGCCTCATCATATAACTACATAAACAGACAAAAGTTCACTTACCGGAGTGTACATATATACAAAAATTGATGGTGAAGTTCATCTCTCACTGTATGTCACTCACTAGTAATAGTACAAATAACTTAACCGCAAGAGTTAGTAATGCATGCTTAACTTATCTCAAAGTTATTTAGGTTTTGACAGTAACATCAAAATGAACAACAAAACGTGATTCGTTTTAACAGAAGGAATTGTGAGCATGAATTAAGGTGTGTATTGTCAAATGAACATCGAAGGTCTGATCACACGGTCAGAGCATATTGATCAGAACAGAGAACAGGAGCAATCATGTGAGAATAACATTAAAATAGACAGGACAGGCAGAAGAATCAATAATTTTGCTGGGTTGATAGTTGTATTCATGGCAGTCTCAAAATCAGGTTACCGGCGTAAAACCCATAACAAATGACAGACAGGCTAAGTTTTCACAAAAGTTGGCATATCACATTTGCGATCTTTAGACAGATAAAGGTATGGGGCCTGACAAAAATAAGCCTATTACGTACAGGATTCTGCTCATGTCGAACTGATGCGAGCTATTTGGAAGAGTCAGGCTCATTTGCGTTTTGTCGTTCTTCGTCAGTCGAATACATCAATCACGTTGACGCCATTAGACAAGGCCATTGGTAGTTGAATCAGTCTGCTGGGCGAAGGAACTGCCAAATAAGCGAACAAATGCGAAGCTCAGCGTCATCAGTGACGAAGTACATTCTGAAAACAGATCACAGTGTGTGTAGGAATTAAATTTTACCCATTTGTTTACCGGGCCCATTTGATTATGATCTCGTGCATATCGTCCAACACCAAAATTCGCTCATTAGTTTAATTCCATAATATTCCTATGGAACAGGAAAAAAAGAATGAGATGAACAACTACGTTTGACTGCATAAATGCAGCTACAGAAAATTGATCGAATTGTGTCATCACAACTCCCAGTGATTAATGCAAACAATAGGACTGACTAAATAGATATCAGGGACACAACGACAGAGCGACAGCTTTGTCACCAGAAGTTCGTCGAATACTATTGCAATAGTAATCACAGTCATTAATACCCCAAATATTATGTGGACTTGTACTACAATCGTCTCTCCGTTGCCTTTCTCCATTTATGTAACATTCACACCAGTTTCTGAATGCATCTTTTCAAACTTACATGCATCAAACATTGCAGTCTTCATGTGGTCATCCACCGCGGTAAATAACTTATCTAATCACTGATAAGTAGTAAGGAATTTGGTCAATTGTAAGCTGAACAACACTGACAACTGATCACAGCTATCGCATTCTCATACACTCCTCAGTCGACTCCTTTCAAAATACCACTCAACAAGTTGGTGATTTGTGTGATTTCAATTTGGAGAGACGTCCTAGTCGAAGGGTCATCGATTGGAGTTAACAGGACAGTTGGTGTGTCTCCTCTCGAGGTGATCGGGCAAGCTGAAATAATTAAATTGTCAAGGTGATCATAATATTTGTTGTTTGTCACCTAACCCCGGGATGAATAAACCACATTTTTCAATTTCGTGTGTCAGGTTCGTTGAAACTATTCTGGTACGCTTATCGTCTAATGCTTGTTCTGATGAGAAACGTTGATGTCATCGAAGTATGTTTGGTTTGTTCGTAGAGAGTCAATCCTAAATTTGCCTCCATTTTGACTTTGCTGTGTGTAGTCAGAATGAATTTTGTATCTCGACTGCACACAAAATAAAGGACTTCCTCCTTTCATAACCACAGCAACCTATCTGTGGAAACTTTCTTTCTTCGTATTCTTTGACAAGCTCTCATCTTCGTCTGCCCCCCATTGTTTCAATGAGCTCATTCCTCGTTGACTGATGACCATTTGCGTACTCGTGTTCGGCTGCTCAATTTCGAACATGACATTAAATCTTCCGGAACGAGTGAGTTCAGTCTCAAGTTATGTGTGTCGGTTTATCCACTGGCGTAACTAAGTGGGATCCGGTCATTCCACTTACGCAAAACAACGCGTCATCTGAAGAACGTTCACTGTTCCATTCCAAACAAGTCACTTCCGAGATAATCATACATGAGCACTTTCATGAAGCTAGAAAGAAATGTACGCGGTTTGATACAATACTGTGTTTTGCAATCTTTGCCAAAATCGTGTGAAAATATTCACTTTGGTTAGAAACATACTCAATGCATGTGTAATGTAACAGTACAATGGACAAAAGCGGATGGATAATATTTAACTTTCGTTCGCAAAATCTATGTTGGAGGGTTTGCATTCGAAAACACGATGCAAAGGATGTGGGGAAATGGTATTTGTTGGGATTCATTGATGAGGTTTTGAAGTATCTGGTACTGTTGTGAGAATTCATCTTAACCCTTCAAAACAAAATGCCCAGTTTTTATTCAATTCATCAATACGGATGTATGGTATGTGTTGAGAAGTTGCTACCTTCTGGAATGAAATCAAAAGCAGAGTTTGTGGATTCAACTAATCATCAGTTTTTTTGGTGATTTACCATAAATTGCCAGGAGAGATTTAATGATGACTTCAGTAAACACACAGAGAGGCGTCGGGTTGAATGTTAACTTTTTTTTGTTGTAACCTTTTCTTACATATTGGTTTGTGGCATTTTTCTATAACACCTAGTTTGTTAAGTATGGCTTTCCACATTATCTCCAATGAAAACGACCTTGTTCATCACCACAATCCCTTGGTCATAGATACGTTGTTAGACTAGATTGACTACTGGATAGATGGGATACACTACACTGTAAAATACAAGCTCCGGACCGACAGAACAGATCAGCAATTCTCCCGAAGGTAAGTGTAACGACCTTCTGTGAACCGGTGGGATATTGCCGTGGTGACGTTTGTTTGAGGGCGTGCTGCCATCTCCACTGTTCTGTTCGAATGTTGAAGACAAGCTGTTGGTGATCAAATCACACTGAATGCATTCTACTCACGCCCGAAACAAAAACTCGTTACAGGTTGCTCCCTTGTAACTAAAAACGGGGTAGGTTGTCGGAAAATAATGCTGAAGAATGCATCATGGCATATTTGAGTCCACACTACCAGCCTATAGGAATTCAGATAAGAAAGCGGTCACCTAGGCTACCACTGTCATATTTTCTCGATATAGCACCCGGACATCAACTACAGACTGTCCAGTGGGCACAAATTCTGAAAGTAGCGCACCCGGGAAACATCCTGAGATCACCCTGAATTTTATCTCAGTTTGGACTGACCTGCTTATTGGATAGGTATTAATTTGCAAGACTGTTTGATTGCAGTCAGTTAACACAGTGAGGCTAAAACCTGTGGGCAGTTTAACTGAAAACATAGTTGCGCAATCTGAATGTCAGCTGGACTCATCAGACGAACGAGTTTGGTATTTCCATCAGTCAGCTCTGATGCCCACTTACACCAGGCTCCAATTGGACAACAATGCTAGTATGAGAAAAAGAACAAGTCTGTCAGGTTTTATTAGAAAATAGTTAAAAAGAGGTAAAACAAAATTTTCCGGTAAGACTTGGCATAAATTGTTGATGAAATCACATCTTGAAATCGTTTCTTCCATGGTACCTGTTCTCCCATACCGACGCGCGCGCATTATTGAATTACGTTTCAACGAAGACAAGCACATCAGTGCTCCCAGACAGTGGGTAGTTGGCTACTGATTTTATGAATCACTAATCAGTTAGCAAACTCTCTTAACATGATTCGTTGTCGACGGTCTTGAGCCTTTAATTTAACGAAGCCGTTCATACCTGTTTGGTTAAGGGATGGTTTTTGTAAGTGTCAATGAGGTAGCAACTGTCTTATCGACCGTAAAGCGATGCGCTTCCAAACTAACACAGAAACTAATGAGGAAAAATGGACATAATTTTATATTGTGACTGTCTGATATTTCATCTAATCTAAATAGCAAATTGTCAGGATATGGTAATGAGGTTCCTGGAGAGAGAGAGAGTCGGATCGATAGAAAGCCATTAGGAAATAGGCTACAGTTAGTACCAGTTTTTTAGATCACTGTATACAAAGGCACATATTCGAACGAACCTGGGTAATTGAAGATAGACGTTCGTCTCGGTTAGTATGTAGTAGATCTGAACCACAAAAACAACCTCACTGTGCGAGATTCGGACTATTCATTCTCGGGCGAATGAGGTTGCTGCGTTGGTCAACCGTTGCCGGAATTGTAACAATACGAGGTTGAATATCATGTGAGAACTGGACGACACATTAAATCATTGCTAACCCTAACACTATCAATAGACAACTTATATCTATAGGAAGACACGCGTAGCAAACGAGATTGTTTTCTGAGCTTCATTATCGGGTTAAGTACAACCAGTATGTGTTCCAGAAAATCGTAACTAGTATATTAAGGGTTGTTTTCATTTTGTCATCGATTGGTAAAGTAACTTGTCCAGTATCAAGGTCATTCACGTAATGATGTAGTGACAGGCTCGACAGATATACCACCAATCAACTGTTGTCGCCTCACGAGTGTAGTCAACTCTTCAGCTTATGTGCATCGTTTGTTCAACTAAATTTAAAACAGTTCATTCCCTCCAGAAGTTTAAACAAAACAGTCAGAAAACGAAAACTGGTAGATGCAAGCATTTCGTATTGACACACCAGTACCAAATTTACAGTAACATGAAACGTCACTCGAACCCAAGATTCTTACAGTTTCCTGAAGCTGTTGCAATCATTCGACTGATTCCGACCATGTGTGTTTAGAAACAGTTGCTCATAAAATTGACCCTTCCCTAGACTTAGTGATCTCTCTTAACCCACAGATCGACTATCCACCCTACCCCCTATTTGTTCGATATAAAAATAAACCGTTTCATATTATTGTGAATCTGGTACTGATGAGTCAATACGAAATGCTTGCATCTACCAGTTTTCGTTTTCTGACTATAGTTAATTTGTCCGTCATGATTTGTTTACTACTGCCGCCTATTAGAGTTGATGATACCGAAACTAATCTGACGGCTTGGTGAGTTTCCTTACCACACAGAGATATAATAAATATATGTAAGCGCAGATTACATTGGAAAATTGGTAGCAATCAACATTATTATTATGGTTGGTGTTGTGTTTATGTTCGGGTACAATTAGCATTAAGCTAAACAAGCAATAACAACGATAGGAAGAACACGTGACTCAGTAGAGAAACAAGCCGTATCGCCACATTTACAGGCGGTAACGTCATTCTTACATGCGTGGAAAAATGTGCGGTTCGTCGTTGAAGGCGCGACCAATCAGAACGCAGCTGGAGTCTCACAACGAGCGTGGGGCACACAGACGGCCTTGGCGGCCTGACGGCTGACTGGAAATCCCTACCACTGTGCAAGTGAGCCACATTTGATATGAAGACTTATGCTGGTCCGTATACTCGACGTACGGTCAGTTACATAGCTTGATTTAGAAAAGCACGAACAGAAGCAACACGGATCGCACAGCACTGCACCACATAATAGTGTCGAAAATGTGATCACGCAAATAGTTCGTCACACTAACGCACACCACACGTATGCCGAGTTGGTGGGTGTGTACAGACAGGCAAGCGAGATTAGCCTTTAGGCTCCCTGGATGGTGTATAACGAAGTACTCTGAAATTGTCGTGGACCTCCTACAAACGCACTAAATATTAAGTATTCCTTTATTGAAAGGCAGTTTTGATTTGCTACCTCCACGTTTGCTGCAGTGACATTCATCTAGTTTATGCTAATTTAGATGGCGTTCACATCCTACATTGACGTGTTTGTTCCAAATCAGTGTGACGCTGTGCGCGAGTACGTGTGAGTATGCATGACTGATTACGGTCAACATGAAGTTGACTAGACCATGCAAATCATGAAATGGAAGCAAAAACGCCCAATGACACCTGAATGACGGTTGTTCATCAATTTTAATCTTACTAAAACCTAATTAGAGTAGTCACTGTCTTCAGTGCATTATTTTTTGTTTACAAGTCCCGTACAGTACGTCTTTAGTCACCGCCAACGGTTTTGCACACTTCTGACTTTGAGAACTGACGTTAGTTTCAACGAGCGAGTCATCTTTTTAATTTCCGCCATACTGATATATATTCATACCTTCCATTATACAACAGTAAGCATTGCCATCACAATCACAAAAGCCAAAAGTGATCATTGAAACACTGTTTCAGATTGAACATTAACATATCCAAAATTTTACTTCGTAAAACACATTCTCCAGACGGGTGTACTGCAATCACTTCTGTGTTTGAGCATATGTGAAAAAAAACATGAAATACTGTATTCATTATATCTACTAGCGCAAAATTACGTTTTGCACCAGTGGGAAGCACTTGCACGTATTCAGATTGGCACTCGTGCCATATATACGTTGTGCAACGAAAACACCGTTTTTTGAGGTCCGGAACATCTGTAAGACAGAGGGGACTCAGAGGCAAACAGCACCACTTAGCAAGTATTTAATGACAAATGAAGATCCAGAGAACGTCAGCGAATTCCACAGTGTGCCAACACAGATGAATCTAATCTCAAAATTGTGAACGCGAAACAGAAGTTGATAATTTTCTACGTGAATTGTTGAAAGCATCGGTGACAAGACCACCGTAAGAATAAGCCACTCACACATCTGATTGTAAGGCTAATTTCGATACAAACGATCAATGTGACAAGTCTGCGTACCCAAAGACGGTATTCGTTTGACCTCTGTGACTCTCCTATCACATACTAGTTCGCTTGCAGTTGCAGTAGAAAATATATTAGGAGAACGGATCAATACTGATTCTAATGCGCGACTAAACACAACCAAAGGTGATCATGTTAAACGACGATGAAGCAAAAGTTAACTGAAATCACGAAAATAAGGATTCCAGTTTTGCTCGACGTTAAGCATAACTTGCAGGAAAATAGTATCAACAGATATCACGATATATTAACAGTTCGGCTATTGGCGTCAGTCACTTACATAAAACTGGTCATAACTCACATGCAAAAGTGCTTAGGTGTTCATATACAATAATTCGGTCGTGTTGAATGTGAGGTCAATGGCGCAGTGGTAAACACGGTTGCCCCATGAACCTCGTGTCTGTGGTTCAAGTCCAGGCTGCAATGGCGATGATATGCACTACTGACGAGCTCTAATGAGAGCGAAACTCGAGTCTAGTGCTTCTGCTGTTCGAAAAGAGCTGACTGGAAATTCTTTTGGGATGTGACAGCTGCGATCAATTGTGAGTGATGTTCAACTTGAAAGTACATAAAACCATTGAATATTTATAGCAGACGCATAGCAAAAACAACTGCGGGTGAATGTGATGCACACTAATCTTGTCAACCAAGAAAGCGGATGGCGCAAATGTTGCTTGTTCGTAGAAACAGTACATGGGATATGCGCCTCAGCATGACCACAAACATAAACAATCATCTGCGTACGACACTGGTCTCATGACGTCACGGTCACCACGGTCATTTATATACCAACAATCTTTTTAATCCACGTTAGATTCCAATGCTCTTTCTCGTAATTTTATCATGGTCACTTCACTGCCAAAATCTCTGTTCCTGCCTCACTACTTAGTAGTAATTGTGTTACCAGTATGGTGCGATCGTTCGGCCTCACTATACTAATGAAACCGTAGTATTAGCACAGACTGCATGCACACAAGTTATCCGTAATGCTTGA
Source organism: Paragonimus heterotremus (assembly GCA_013368495.1). Classification (NCBI taxonomy): domain Eukaryota; kingdom Metazoa; phylum Platyhelminthes; class Trematoda; order Plagiorchiida; family Troglotrematidae; genus Paragonimus; species Paragonimus heterotremus. The sequence continues at coordinate 8,620 of LUCH01007217.1, forward strand.
TCAGTATAGCCCTTGTGAAACCCAATAAATTCCGGTTTCCACCAGAGGACGACACAATAAATGGTCTTTCAGATGGTCTGTATCCAATACATACTTGACATTCAAGGACATCGTGTTTTGATCTGGCCATGGACTTGTTAATGTTTGTTACATACTCATGTTAATTTACGTCTTTTGGACCTATTCTGTTATCCTCAATTGGAAACTATTGTCCATTCTACCAATCTACATGTCGCTACAAGTGTGGGTTAAATGTTAGAATAAATGGTAGGCAGAACGGTCCGTCAGAACAGGAACGAAAACATGAAAAACGATATTGATAGTGACCAACAACAATCGTAATTTGACATTTCAGTCGGTAGGATTTAAGACCCATCGTAGGTTTTGTACACATCGACCGTGAAAATAAATTTCGAACAAATATGCTTTGTGGAAGCAGTCTCCGATTAAATTTTGGCCACTTGTTACTTGTGGTGAAATCACATACACTCCCGTCGATAGTTATCGATCGATGAGAATTGTCTCAGAGATTGGTTATCCTTGTTGGTACTGCCATCAGTGCATATTTTTCTCATCTTACACAGCGGGAATCACATCTAGCCACACTTGTACGCCATTGGGCCAACGATGAAATTTAGAGATACTTGTCACTTCACAATGTTGCGTAATACACAGCACATTGTATTGTATCATCCTGATACCGAATGATCAAAATATTTAAAAAGCGACAGACTGCCTTCAATATCTTGTTCAAAAAAGCTGTTAACTTTGACTAAGAGTTGAGAAGTCTGTTAAGTTGGTTGAAATCAATCTAATGAGTAAAATCTAATATGTGGTGTCAACATGTAAAGATGATACAAAAGGTCGTTGGTTGGCAAGGTGGGCTGCCCACTGTCGCACCATCACTCCGTATAAAAGCAATATTCTGAAAATGAAACGGAATATTTCCGGTGTGTAAGAGAATCAGACCTTTGCGGTAGTGGATAGAAAAGCAAAATGGCAAGTTTTTTGTGGGAAATGAAGATGCATGAATGATCGACAATCTCACGTGGATTTTTATTTGTCGACAACGATTTGACATCGAAGGAACACATTTTAGTACAACATAGTTACCCGATCTCCATGGTAATTTGGCCGATTCGAATGAATCTCGAACACAACAGAAACTAAAGCGTCTATGAACTGGTTTGAGAATATCCACAAACCATCCAACCAGTTCATGACCTCCCAAGTTATGCATGATTTGAATGAGACTCAGAAGGACACCGAATTTGTGTAATTTTTGCATGTGTGACACCAGTGATTTTGTTTGAATATGTTGAACCCCATTGATAGTTTCACGTGATAACAGAACGTGCATCCTCCTTGAAATCTATCTTTCTATTAAAAAGTTGTTATCCAGCACCTGATCCAGAGTTAGTTCACGTACATCAGCAAATAAGTTTTTCAGTCACGATAAATAATCCAGTCTACTCACGAGAACTGTGCTAGAACCTTTGTCCGGTTTATCAAAACGACTTCCTGTATTCCCATTAATTATCTTTTACATCATGATGTTTTGATGTCAGACAACACCGTTCAGTTAAGACGAGGGTTAGAGTCGAATATGAATCATCTACAGGTTGGGTTAGAAACCAACTTGCATTGTCTGATGGTACGAGGAGTAGAAAACCATCAGCTGAGCATACAGATTTTCGAACTGGATTTGAGTTTGTAACCGGTCCAACGTATCTGAACATCAAACCAGTGGGTGCAATACTTCCAAATGTGTACGCGTAAACAGCTTTAACGACAAACTGTGTAAGTATCTCAATGCGTCCACATGAAAGATAGCCTTATGAACAGCTTAAACACCTGGAATCGTTTTGATTCTAGTCTTCTCAACTGAAGCTTCGGAAAATCTTTCAAACTTCATGCATCCCAAACAGTGGTAAGCCGTTCATAAGTCCCTGAGATCTCATTCGAATTCTCACAAATGATTTTCATGTGGGAAGCAGTATGCACAACAGTTTGGAGTCTGATTTTTGATAAATTCTTCCTCGCTACCATTTAAAAGATAAACGCAGGTAATTGACCAAACCGTTCGCAATCCACGTTGAATCAAATACACACTCACTCAATAAACGCCTTGTATCCCATTGTCAGTAGACAGTTCAAAGCCCGTCTGTCCTATGCAAGAAGTCCTCGATCAAGGCGCTTGAATCATTGGGTTCATTTAATCCCGTTGCAGTGGAATGTTTACCGGGACGACAGGAGGGAATTTACAACAGCCGGTAGTGGAACACATTCAGAAGTGGCCACTGAGTACGATAATGCAACAAACGTTAACGAGTCAACGCTTAAATCGAAACCCGATATTTTCGATTGTCAAACATATTTTGGATACAGACCACCTGAAGTACTATTCACTGTGTTGTCCTCCAGACAAAACCTGAAGTTGTTACCACTCAAGACAGCAATATTGATGACTTGTGTGCATGAAGTCGGTGCTGACGTAATCAAAACAATTAGTAGGAACCACACTCACTTGCATTTCTTGTTGTCTTGTTCCTGTTATAAATATGCAATAAATTTTTGCTCACGACCGATGCTAAAAGTCGAGAATTTCATATCTCCGAACCAGTGTGTTTTTGCCTTGTTTCATGTTTCAAACGAGTCATTGACTGTGTTATTTCGTTCAAACCATTTTTACGTAGTCGGAACCCTAAAGTTTTGGCGTTAACTGATGCGTTACTTGTCAGTCTGTGTTGTTTGCACAAGCGTTGTTTATGCAACAGGTAAATTAGTGGTGGCATTGTTTGTCCCGTTACCGGTTAGTACCAGCTGTCTCGGTTGATATGAACTGAACATCACTTATAGAAGTTTGGGGTTTTGGCTTCTGTTGGTTTGCTCCATACTTCCAAGATGATGCACATTGAATGGGTCAGAAGTTTTCAAGGAGCAGATTCAGATCATGGCGTTGGAAATCAAACAATTCGCGAGTGCTTTTGCTGGCAAGTTTTTCAACCAACTCAGATAAGCAAGCAACAGTAAACCACAATGATCGTGGCATTCTAGGGCGATGAATGCTAGCAGTGATACCCACAGAGAAAGAGAGAGGCTACACATCGATTTTGCGACCCATCTGTGTATAATAAACGTTTGTTGACCAGACTGCATTGAAGTGTCTGCAATATATTCCAAAATATGCAGTTTTGCATGTGATTGGTAGTACACTACTGAAGCGTACCGGAAACTACAAGGTAGTTCCGGGAAGACTGGGAGCTGGAAACGATCATAGGAAACGTGTATATGCATTGCGTTGGATGTGTTACTAGAGTGACTCGCCACACTACTACCAAAGATGAGGATAAGCTTCAGCCGTACAAAAGAATGTTTGCATTCGTGGTTTTGTACAACCCACATATCTTAAAGTGAATGTTTTAGGCGTCCAGACACTTACAGCTGACAAATTTTCGGCACACTTTTCTCCGTCTGCGCTGCTAACCGCGTTGACACGTCATATTTGTAATCTCAGTTCGGTTTGACGTTTTATGATCTTTTACCCTACATTCCGAACCGTAACGCGACTTCGATGAACTGCTGTGTTCATTCATCGTGCACGCGACACGGCTGACAGGTCTTGCTCGTTCTACACAGCTGGTGTCTATGTCATCCTGTCCCGCACCCACCCAACCCCACACATAAATACATCACCCCGCTCATCGTTTGGGGCTGTAATTGGTCACCAACAGTGTCAAACCAAAAAGCCACCAGGTCCTCTAACACGTGTTCGCTTTATGACAGTTTTTAGTAGAGCTCATACTCGGTGACATGAACTAAGCGATGCACGGTCGCACCGAGAGGATATCATCTCTGAAGCTTGTACTACTTCACACAGCAAAGGGATTACAGGTCGAGGATAACCCTCACACCAACCTATCTCTCCGTGTCACTTTGCAAGCCTCCACTTGTTCACTCAGTGATCCACTACAATCATTTCTAGAGTGTTATCAGAATTTCGATAAGTCCCAAACACTTTTGTATCTATATATTTGGTACAATGCTATTTACGCGTTGTCTCTTGCACATAATTAACTTTCGCGCCAATAATGTCTATTAATAAATAACGTGTTAAATTGTTGTTGTCGATTTAGGGTACTTCACTCAGTATCGCATAATCGATAACTCCAATAACCCTCATTCAAACAATCGGGTTTACGAGACTATCATCCAAATACAAACAATGACAGAAAATGGCACTGGAAATGATTGACATGTATACGGTACTGTTGGACAAAATTACCGTGAGAGTACTCTCTCAACTTGAATGTGAAGTAACCGAATGCGCAAATTATCCATCAGAAAATGTGTTCGAAATTGAGCAGTCAAACACGAGTGCGTAAGTTGTCACCAGTCAACGAGGAGTGAGCTCATTGAAACAATGGGGGGCAGACGAAGATGAGAGCTTGTCAAAGAATACGAAGAAAGAAAGTTCTCATAGATAAGTTACTGTGGTTATGAAAAGAGGAAGAAGTCCTTTATTTT
>LUCH01007218.1:0-14012 GCA_013368495.1 Paragonimus heterotremus
TACTGACGAGCCAATACGAAATACTAGCATCTACCAGTGTTCGTCTTCTAACTGTTTCGCTATGAGAACTGTCGTTTACTTAGCAAATGAGCCAATTGCCTCTTCATAACTTCGAATTCTCCTCTATTAATATTTCCGTTTTGTTACTTTATTCCCATGATTGGTGTATTGTATAATTAACAATCAAGTGTACGGTATGTTTTTCATGTTAAAATGTGTGCGCTGATCGCGCTTATCTGAGCGTGTTTCTCACTTATGTGTTGAAAAATATACCATTATTATTATTATCATCAGATTAGTCGACATTACAATGACGTTGGAAGACCAGTTAACGGATAAATATATGAGATCTAGCGACGTGTAGTACTTAAACGAAAGATTTATTGGTTGTGGGTAGCTGAACGACTACGCCTGTGAATTCTCTTGTCGCAGTATACTCGTCTGCAATAATCCATTTATATGTTGTTCTTCGATAAGTATCATACAAAAAGGGAACCACGGCGAAATCTTCCGCCTTCCAAAGTGATGTTATTGAAGAAATTATTGGGCATAAATATTAAGTCGGTAGGTGCATGTTAAAGATACAAACCGTTCAGAATGTTGCATACAGGCCGGCTTGCTTCATTTCATCACGACTGTTGATTTAATTCCATGTAAAACCTTCCTCACACGCTGTTCATAAATCTCAGATGTTCAATCGGGAAGCTTCTTAGTTATGATCCCTCCGAATGGCAGCCATTTGGTGGAGAGCAGGTTAATTGTATATTTGTTGACAGACGAACAAGTAAACCCTCAATTTCATACTAACTTCACATCTTTTTTATTCTGTTCACCACATTGTGAGTTGCGAAGGCAATTTAATTTTTGATAGCGCTTGTTGCATACACCGTTTTCAATGGAAGTTCATTCTCAAACATAACTACAAAATGTTTGTTTTATTCACATGCGCATTATCCATAGAAATCGTGAAGCAGCAAGTGCGGGTGACATATTAGTTGAGGCACCTGCAGTTTACTGGACACAAATGGTCGTTAGGCCGTTGATGGGTTGATACGAACAGAAAACCTGTATAGCTAAAGAAACATAACTGTAAATACACGAACAACGAGAATTAAACTTTAAAATGCGGAAATAGGCCGACTGAACAAATAACATCTGTTTTTGCAACATGTCTGACCCCATCATTTTCATGGTAGCTGATATATCACACACGTAACTGCCATATAACACTGTAGACAAACTCATTCTGTTCAGCGATTTTTATGATATATCTTCTCGATTCTTCCATTTATCAAACAATAGCCACTGTTACCTTTGACAAAGCCCGTCAAACATTTGCAGTCCAGGTTACCAATGTTTTTCGGGTTGACATAATACTTTCATCCTGCTGAGATCTGATGCATGTGATACCGAACTTTTATGTGGCACATACGTGGAGAAGATGGTCATTTTTCGGACTAACTCAACCACAAGGCTACCGAATACCGACCAACCTGCATATTGGAGTCGCTTACTTAAAAGAGCCAATTATTGACCGATATTGAACGGATTATGGGTGATAGCTACTGACACACCAAGCGATTTTTTGGGCTGTGTGACACAATTAGGCCGTAGACATTGAGAATTGTGGCGGCTGCATATGAAGTGAAATGACTTGAGGGTCGACGCTAGAAAAAGTGTGAGCCATCAGATAACTATAATGAATGAAGAATTCGAATCAGAAACCGAACTCTTGAATACCCAGGTTTCTGAGCTAACAGTGACCTATAACGACCGCATTCTAGCTACTGCGGTTACAGGCCGCTCGACACATTCACAGTGACCACAGGGACGTTTTCTCCACGATTGACAAGAGCATTTCGGGAATAAAGATTTGAGAATGGCAAAGTCCTGCTTAACTTCCAGCTACAACTTGGGTACAGAGAAAACGGTTTTATATAATTTGGCGTCAACTGTATCATCATTTAACCGTGTGTTCCACTCTCGTTGCTTATAACGTCACCAACGAAATGTTAATGAGTAAATTGATAACCTAAGTGGTGGGTGCAAATACACGTACGTTATCACAGCCAGTGAATAGCGGTTGTCCGAACAGTTCACGATACATGAAGTCAACCTGATTTTTTCGCAGTGAAATCTAGAGCGGATAAATTCCCTTTAGTTTTTTTTGAAATACCTCTGAACTAAATTGTGGTGATTCGGTTCGGAAAAATGTTCACGGGATGGTACTAACAAAACCAAAAGTAACCTTCACTCTGTAGTAATGAAGTTTGAATAGGTTCAGGAACCGTGTTGTTGCCCAGTTCACAACCAAGGTACGTTCTTGTCTGCATTGCATTCTAACCTGATACAATATGTCCAATCTCACCACGATTGTTGGAAAACGAAAAGAACGCATAAATCTACAAACAAATTTGAAGGCAGGGACTACTTTGATCAGTTAAGAAGTAAGCGCCAGATAATTGGCGGGTGAAACGCATAGAAAGTAAACGAGACTTTTTGTTTCCGGTGCGTACACTAAGGTTATTTGAGAAGAAATTTTTCACATGGTTTTCATCGATTATGCACGTTGTTTTTAGATAACCATTATGAACAACAGACGGCTCAAAGCTTCTCGTGAAACGTAAACGGAAAAACAGGGATATCATTTGTGAGAAAACGCGCAAAAGTATTTCGAAATAAACAGAAATACTCATGTTATTTCATCTGACCTACACTCATGTACGATTTGAAGAGAGGACTCTAGAGAATTCACTGTCATCTAACAGGACACTCGCACGGATATCGACAGCATCTTATTAATATACACTTCAGTAAGCAACCAAAAAGTTGTCTTCAGAAATGGAAACCGTTTGCAGGACAAAGTCACAACAAATTTAAACAGAGAAATAAAGAGAACACTGAAATGACCGTTGGTCTACATCCCGCAGACTAACAGCGACAGAATTAAGATTAACGTTATCTTGCTGTCAATAAAAGTTCGTCATCTGCATACTAAATGAAATGTATTTTTAGGAAAAACGTATGACGATTAAACGGACATAAGACAGGTAGCATAAGGATAACATAGAGGGCTGAGCAGCATCATTCCAGTTCATTAAGAAAGCTAGAGATGAAGCATTTCGTTTGCCATCTCCTGTCGATTGCAAAGGACATTCGGTTACATGTGTTCTGCTCATGGCAAAAAGACAGTGTGATCTAGTGGTTAACTTACAATCTCGGTTACTGGTGCACTGACAGAACTGACCTAATCGTACGACAGAGGACGGTGTAGCTCACCCCAAAGTGGTTAATGCATAAAATGACTCAACCCAAGTTAGCATAACAAACCACACCTACATTCGTCACCTATGAACGCAACAGTTTGTATGGTTGACCGCTCCACATCATTTGTGGTCATTTTACACAATCACAATACCAAGTTGTAGACATTTTCAGAAGCCTCATGCCAGACCCCGTTGACAAAAGATGCCAGAGCAATTCATTCGGTTGCCAGGATAACGAAACCGTTTATCCAAGCTTAACTACATCTGTGACTTTCGCACATTTTCACTGTTTTGTAGCCGTGCGCTGAACATATATAATCAAGTGTCTTACTTAATCCAATGTCGAGAATAGAGGAAATTTTCGCATTAAACGACGTGTGTATTCTGGCCGTTTTGATCAAATAGACAAAATGAAATTAATGTTTCAAATGCACCTTTCCAAATTATCCATGCAAGAAACAGCCGCTTGCGTATGCTGCTAGGTCTGTTATCTTGCCGACTAAGAGGAAAAATGCAACAAACCGCATGATCTGGGTAGAAAGCTTGATAAGCAGAATAGTAGACAGCCAAATGTGGCTTGAATTATTTGCCCGCGATAAACCACCGAGAAACCATCTGGCGAAAAATCAGACTGACGATGTAACCGTTTTGTAATATAATGTGCATGGATGCGTTAATGTATCCAATTGAAATATTATGAAAACAGAGGCGCGGCCAAGTAAACAATCGCAAGCGCACAAATACAAAGGTTATCGCAATTTTCTTGCATTAGTTATAAAAGGTTGGACAGGGATGTTCCATCACTGACTGGGCAACAGTCATGAGGACACAGCCTAATTTATAAGTCTCAAAATTGGTTACGTTGGCCACCGAAATAGTAATCGCCAGTTTCATCGTATATAGCATTTTGCGAGCTGAATACTTTGCCACATATCGACTGGTCCTCGCTCCAGCTAACTGGTTTGCGTTGATGGCTCATTAAAACAACAAAGTGAACATATCAAGAATAGTGTGACTTAGTCCAGTTTGCGAGAATACAGTCAACCATAATTGCAGCTTATCTAAGCAACCAAAGTGTTTTTCTTAGTGTATCGTTTTCCATGATTCTTGGATTTTTGTGTAACTATCGACTACAACCTATTACTGACCATGTTTACTTACGATTGACACATCTGGTTACGTCTGATTGGTAATGTCCACTCAGACCTGAAAAGCAACGTGTTTATAACTGTTATAACTAATCCGAAGTAAACGTCGCACTGAAGAAGGAACGTTACCAACACACCGAATCACCGATCGACGACAATCTGCTCCGAACTGAAGAAGCACAATTTCATTAAATTACCATGTGATCTGAATACATAGGACGACAATCAACCATCTTTGCCTCGTAACGATTTTGTATTTTCCATCCAAATCCTACCCTTTTTCTAAATAGTAATTTGTTCAGCTCGATCACCCATAAAATTCCCAGATTGCCGAATTAATATGCCACTCTGATTATAACCAGCATTTATGACATCGAATCGTATACTATGATAAGCCAGCTGCTGACTGACTTAGTCACTGGAAGAAATATCACTTCGAACGTTTACTGGATATTGTATCTGCTTTAAAATTAGGGAAAACCATACACCTTGCATTCACTACGCCACACCATAGAAAGTAGGAAACCCAACATAGACGAGATTCAAATTAGATCTTTTGGTGCGTCTGGGCGGAGGTGAACATTAGTGATCAGACCCCAACATAGAGAACGCGGTCGGTAAAATGTTTTTCACCTGATGTGTGCACATATGGACAGGAAAACAACATACGTCAACAATACGTTCCAGGCATCGGAAAGTAACATGAAATTCAGTGTTTTTGTTTATCGTCAGGCCAAGTTAGCATCAGTCACATTCTAATTTGGTACTGCTCAGTTCGTAATGACTAAAATTGGTAGTCCTGTTCCTCACATCGTTCTAGTGGACTTTTATTTATCTAATTGTGAAAACGTTTACCGAGCAGGTTTATTTGAACGGGATCCAATTACCAGACGGAAACCTAATTTACTGACTGGCACATATAGAGGGCTAGGGTTTAGGGAATTACATTTACTCATAAAAAATTAGTCGCGACTCAGCACACAGGAAATAAAAACAGTTGCTTATTGCCAATACCCTTCGTTTTTCCTGGCTGTCAAAATATTGTAAGTGGTAAGCTAAACAAATTCGTTTATCACGCATTACACTAATCACCTTTCACTTAACTTCACGCATCCGGCTTGTACAAACGTGATAATACAACTTCGCCATATACTCACTGGAACAGCTCCGTGCCGTTTAAGCAAGATCAGAATCTTATTAAGAACCTCATAGGTACAACGAAAGAAGTTTACCCGGAACGCGCCATCAGACATGCGTTTGCTTATGTTTCTAACATCCTGAACCGAATTGCCTTTTCCAAATGATTCACCGTCATGAACTTTAAAATGCTCACGGTGTTATTTGTTGCTGTGAAGTAATGTAACATAACGACACTGAAAGGCGATTTAGCAGCTGGTTTTCTCAACTGTAGCCTTTATGATGCACTATTGAGAACATTTCGACCACCACGCGCCACTCTTGGTTCACACGTATGTGCGTGCTCTCCTAAAAAGGAAGATCAAATGGCAGTGCACATTAAAACTATGGTGGTATGCGCTTTCTCTTGTTTCCGTGAACAGACCTTTACAGGTTGCACCAAGAGCCTACTTGGTAATAGCATAGAGCGGTTTCAAACCAGAGTCGACCAACAAAATCTGGGACTATGTTGTGAACTCTGCAGACACCATCCACAATGCGAATTGTAGTTCGCCTTCTCTTGTTGTCTACAGAAAGCCCAGACAGTAGTCTAAGCCAAAACAACATCAGAACGGCAGTGACAGAAGTGTTCGCCGTCAGAATACAGCATACTGTGTTGTTTCCATATGAACCTCAGTCAAGCTCTTAAATTCCCTCTGCCCCTTATTTGGCTACCCACGAATGCACATTCCACTAATCCCAAACTGAATTCAAAAGAATGTTCAGACGTCTCCACTGATGTGTGGGACTGGTTCGGCTGATATTTTTATGTCCACATGTAACTGCCTCCACTTCAGGGCTTATTTACTGTACATTATTTAACCTACAGAAATGTGACGATCTGATAAGGAGTTTCTCGGACACGTATGCTCTTCAACTTATTCTTAATCTTGTATATGCGAACATTTGAGGAGAAGATCGATTTGACTGTTTGTTTGTTCTCTGTGTTGGACGAACAATCACTCCAGTATCCATACGTGGACTAAACTCCGTTAACACATGGTTCCCTTATTTACTGATATGCATAATCAGACGGTTAATGCTTACGTTATGACTGTTAGCTTTGAGAAGCTAGGTCTGAACCAGCATGTACGCAGTCCCAGAAACGTTTACGCATTATGAATATTATTTTGTTGTTCCTGACCATACAGATTCATTAGGTGGACGGCTGAAGTATATCGTTTCCAATGTCCGTTTATTATTCAGTATGTCACAAGCTTTTCACTAAAAGTCATACATGTATGTTATGTCAAGGTGCGGATATAGTCGAGTTATTAAGTAAGAACCATAACGACCAGCGTGGTTTCTGTAATGCGAACTACATACTTTTGAAAAGCAACAGGCTATTAACAACTTTGCAGTAAAATCTGAAACCTGTAATTAAGCAATTATATATCACATTTTCTGGGGACACTGAACTACGAAATTCTGCATAACCGATGGGTTTGAGACAGCGGCAGGATCACCTTACCAAATAGAAGGATTTGTTCAAATCGTTTGGTTGCGCACCCACGCTCAACAGTCGCAATGTACACCTACACTCAGTCACGAACCCTACTTACCGTGTCATATGCAAGTCACCAAATGATCCAGAAGATTGGCCAAAGAAGTAGAACTTTTTCAGTCAATTCGCAATGAATCCACCAATGCCGCCGACGCACATCGCATTTCTGTGTTCTCTGAAATTACCAGTCTGCCAGACATGAAGACGGAAACTCATGGAGGCAGACCACTAAAACTCTACTTTGCATCTGACCTAAAGTACCTTCAAGCTGAACGTAATCAGCTTTAGTGAGAGGAATTTTGATAGCCTAACTTATTAAAGCCAAAAGGTTTGTTTATCTTGACGTATGTAGCACAGTTAAGCCAATCATCAAAAACTGTTAATTCCGAAATAAAATGTCATACTATAGTATTATTGAACAGCGCAAACAAACGGTACGATCGTTGCGAGTAAGATAGTAAGAAACCGGTCGCTTTCATTGACCTGCCTCTTATAAAACAATAATAGATTTGCTATGGGCCAGGTTGAATATAGTATGCCACAGTGAGTGGGAGCAAGTTTCGGCTTTTCGAAGTTGAAAGTTTTACCATAATGATTTTTTCCACTGTTCAACTTGGATGTCCTCGACATGCAGCTAATACGAATTACCAATAAACTCAGACACAAGGATGATTAAGGAAGTAATTTACCCATTTACTTTCAGCATACTCTCGTGCACAACGTTGAGCCCCATAAACTGCAACACACAACTTATGATACAGCGGGAGAATGTACCCAAAGTTCTCCTCAGAGATGCCAGTAATTTTATCAAGACAAAAACCTTATGACCAACTCATCCAGCCAGGTAGCGAGTCTAGCACAAGGATACCCATGATCTACTCCGAGACTAAATCTACAGTAAGTTTGTCTTACACAGACACGCGCCGTCTACTTCCCATGGAACCAGTTGCAAAACTATAAATTGTTATACTTTCGTTCGCACGACACTGGCAACTCTACGTCATATGCAGCAACGAGACAACTTACGTCATTCGGATACACACTGGACAACTGCCCTTCATTATATCTGTGCTAAAGTGGCCTCGTGGCACCCCCCATTGCTTCAGCTAGAGTGTTCACAGTTCAGCATGTTGTCACTGCGCTAAAAACAAAATAAACTGTTCGGCCTACCACTTACACTCCGCACTGAGTGTTACTGAAAGAGAGCGTGCTTTGCAAAATGTAACAGTGTCAAACCAAATCGGGGGATGAGGTCGCATGACGCCGATAGACTTCAACAGTATCAGTAACAAACTCGTTATCTTAACATACTTCTACGTTATTTTTCTCCCCGTATATGTGATATTAAGAAAGCAACTCATAAACGGAAAAAAATCGGAATATTTCTTGGGACGATTTAACGACTTCGGCTGCAGCAGTAGGAAGTTAAGATCGTTCGGAAATCACAACCGACACCTTATCAGAGTGATATAAGGGGACCAGGGTACAAACTCAACACAATCAAAACGTTGGGTGAACTCTGTAAACTTGGCGATAACAAGCCTAAGGGGCGAGGTCAAAACATGCATAGAATTACGTACTACTATCAGTGATCACATACCAAGCTGTGCGAGATCAGGTTTTTATTGTTATTCGCTCGGAACTAGCACAAGCAGACCGAACTTGAAAACTTCCAAAACAACCCAGATATTTTGATGTCACTGTACAAAGACAGTAGAGACTGTACCGAATCTCTTGTGGTAAGGACACTCAGTAGCCGGGTTTACTGACAGTTACTCTGCTTTTCAAAAAGCGTATGGCGTTACAACAAGTATGTCATATATGAATTAGTGAATCAATTTAACTACACCCCAACAAAGGAAAATGCATCCATTGTAGCCGTCATATAACTAGCTATATGCTAAAGAGAGCAAACGCAAGAACAGTTATATACACAACGCACCTGATTCGGAAGGCCCGTTATTCAAGAAGTGCGTGAGATAAATTAGTCGAGACTCCTAACACCGTTGATTTTCCTGGTTGCTCTGACATGTTCTGGTGTAGATGGTTTACTTTTGCGAATATGATGTCCTCTGTTGTGTCGTTGAGGTTCTCAAGAGTAACAGGAGGCAGGCTCAGGTTTGATGCAACAGAACGGAGCTACACACTCAGCTGGACCCGATTCATTCGCCTTGGACATCATCGCACCTTGTACGAATGCATCCTGGGCCACACGCTCGGAGATGACAGTATTGCGCAGTAAGCGATTTTGACATTCTCTCTCAAGTGGCGTTCCACCCAGCATAATTCTTATCAATATAAAGGAAGTTTTCGACTTGATGAGGTCCTGACATTGGATGAATTATCTCGCAGTTGTTTCACTCTGGAATTCGAACAGAAGCGAGCAGCAGATCTTTTGGGTCTTCTTACGAGGACGAATGCACGTATATGATGTCGGGTCTATATTGGTAATCCTCGTGAGTAGCTTCTTGATGCCATCGAGGTGAAGCTTATCTGGCACATTGAATACGATGACATTATATGTGCAGCTCATCCGTTTTGTGATTTCTGCTGTCAGTGTGTTGAGAAACATGCTTGCGCTCTCTTTCCGGCACTTTGAAGATGTAAGATAGGGAGATAAGATTCTCCCTTAGAGAATCGAATGCAGCATTGCTTGGTTTCAGTTGGGCAAGTTCAGCTTCCAGTCTAGATATATTATCAAGTAACTCCGTCAATACATTGTCTAGGGGGATAGAATAGTTCTTAGTTAGAGAGGTGTTTGTAGGAACCACCAGATTGTCCTCACCCCCTCTAGATGCAGCATCTTTGGAAGGGGCTTTGTAAATTTTGGGCCTAGAGCATTTGCCCTTAGGTCGCTCATTATCTACTTTAGAGCTAGAACAAGTGGTTTTGACACCAGTTTATTTTGTTTAATGACCGGTTTTGGGCACGATAATTTGTTATATAAGGATATGTTTTAGACAGACGGCGATGTAAATAGAATATAAGCAGAATGTACGGTATAATAACTGTCGAGGATAAAAATTATTTGAGAAACTTCAAATTAAATATCCACGCAGTATTTACTTGCCCTTTTCGAATCGCCCTTTTTGCTTCACAAGGTTAACGCTTGCTATATGTTTTCAGCGATTGATACACGGGATCGTGGCAGAGGCCCATGGGTCCCGGATCCAGTCGGTCTTTCTTGTTCAATATCAAGTGGGCGTCTGTTGACCTGAAAAGCATTCATGGAAAACAGGGTGTAGCACCGCTCTTGGGAATTACAGTAAATATCACAAAACAAGCTAAGATTACTCGTATAAAAGGTTTCTTAGAAAATGCGAGTCAAGTAGTGATTTGAAGCCGTCGCTAGATGCTCTACTGACGACCTCAGCAGGAAGGCTGTTCCAGAAGTTAACAACCCTATAGGAAAAGAACTGTTGTCTGAGAAAGGTCCTAGGACGAAGCTTGAACAGCTTCCTGTTGTGTCCCCGCCGTCCGTCATCATTCGATACAGTGAAGAACTGATCAACGAGGCTTACTCTAGAGAAGAAGTGTGTGAAAATTGAATCACCGCGGAGCCGTCGAAATTCAAGTGGGTATAGGTCAAGAATTTCAAGTCGAGACTCGTACGTGACGTTTTTCAGGCCTGTGACTGGTTTGGTAGCCACGCGCTGGACACGCTCAACAGCTAGTATGTCTTTCTTCAGACCGGTATACACGACCTGATTGGCATACTCCAGGAGCGGCCTTACACAAACCCCGTACAGCGTTTGGTACGCTTTCTTGTCTATACGGGGGAAAGTGCGCTTAATCATCCTAAGAGAGGCAAACCCTTTTTTCGCCGCCATCTCGTGGTGATGTGCAAAAGATAGGTTAGACGACAACCAGATGCCCAGATCTTTCTTCAGATCGATTCTCATGATATCTGTTGTGCCAAGTGCACTATGCATCACGAAGGCGCTGCCAGAGTATCCACCGAGTGACATATGTGCACACTTACTGTCATTTAGTGGGAGACTCCAATCGTCCGACCAACGCTTAATCGCGTCAAGATCAATATGTAGTGCACTGGGATCGGTGGCATTCTAGATTTTTAGGTCGTCGGCATATAAGAGGGCGTTGCTAGAAATATTTTCCGAGAGGTCATTTATGCAGACCAGAAATAAAAGAGGACCTAGCACTGACCCTTGAGGAACTCCCGCAGAAATGAGAGAAGGAGCTGAAAGGTCTGACCCGGTTTTAACCCTAAAAGTTCTGTTATCAAGGAAAGAAATAATCCAGCGAAGAACCTCTCCTTGAATACCATAGGCTTCCAGTTTGTGTTTCAGGGAGTCGTGTGGGACACGGTCGAAAGTCTTGGCAAAGTCGAAGAAGATGGCGCCTGAGATGAGGCCATTGTCTCTGGCCTCCGTCAGACTGTCCATGAAAACGAGCGTATCAGTTACGCATGACCGATTGGGAAAGAAGCCATGCTGGGTAGAGGAGAAAAGATGGTTTGATAAGAAGTGGTTAAGAATGGCACGCTTTAATAAGCGCTCCATTATCTTGTACGGAATACTAGTGAGGCTGATTGGCCGATAGCTAGCCGGAGAATGCCGGTCACCCGTTTCAAATATGGGTGTGACCGTCGCCTCTTTCCGTGCACTAGAGAGAATGCCAGTCTGGAGTGTCTGTTTAAACAGCTTATAAAAGGGTTCTGCCGGACTAGCGGCCGCCTCTTTGAGGATTCTGGCATGGATCTTGTCTGGACTCATTACACTATATGAATTCACCTTAAGTAAAATGCCCTTAACATCCCGTACAGAAAACTCGGCAGTAACGAGTGGTTGCCGGAAGTTCTGCGGCTGGAGGGTAAGGTGCCAGTCCGGCGGTGCGACGCTGTAGACTGCCGTGTAATAGTCCCCTAATAACTCGGCCAGACGACGTCTCCCCGTCGGGCAGTCGCTAAGAAAGAGCCGAAGGTTTATTTTTTCTCAGTCGTCGCATATGCTTAAATAGAAAGTTTTTGTTCCCGCGAGCTTTGAAGAGGACCTTTTCTTGTACGCGTTTGGTGTGCTTACGGATTTCCCATCTACACATATTTCTAACGATGTGGAACGCGCCTAGGTCCTCCGCGTTCCCCGTAAGCTCGTGCTTCGCGAATAAATGGGAACGTTCATCCAGTAGACGACGTAACCTGCGCGGAAGAGGTGGCCGACAAGAGAAAGTGCACAGTTTGTGCGGCACAAATAAGTCGTCCGCTTTCTCAATTGCGCTCTGAAGTGCGCAGTAGTTTTGGTCGACTGAGCCATAATCAAGAAGTAGCGAATCAAGGAAGCTCCTTAGGCCGTTAAAATCAGCCTGATTAAAGTTTCGAACAGTGGACTTTTTCACTGGTTGCTGTAACTAGTAACAGACAAGGTCAAAGATGAGCAGAGAGTGGTCACTGTGTCCAAGTGATGGATTGATGATCACTCTGTCTACCAGGTGGCTCTCATTAGTAATGACTAAGTTGAGCAAATAGAGAATCTGACCAGGACGATGCCGCGTCGGGGCGTTGACATGCTGTGTCCACGCTCTCTGGCGTACCAACGTCGATAAGGAACTCGAGAATCCGTTTTCACATTCCTGGTGGGAAAATGATGTCCAGTTTATCTTGGGAGCATTGAAGTCGCCCCTAATAAGCAGATGAGTAAAGTGTTGTAGTTCTAGAAAGTTGTCTGGGTCCATAAGACGAGTGTCATTGTCGGAGATGTCGGATGAAGGAGAACTGTAAATGACCCCCATTGGGAGTGAGTCTGGGCCACGCAATGCCAGTCGAAGCCACAGAGGATGCCAGAAAGAAAGATTTCTCAGGATGGAGAAAATGAACAGTCGAACAATTTCGCCATCGTTCTACGTAGACAGTTCCGGAAAAATATGTAGAAACTTTTGTGACGATGAAGGAAGATAAGAGGGTTTCAATTTTCCCGGAGAAATGGACGACCCTCCGGACTGGACTCAGTTATTTCCTTAAAATCGACGGAATTCCACAGACCTCGCGAACTGTCCAACCAGTGAGGGATTTTGATTGTCCGGACGTTATGGAATGTTGTTTCGCGTTAGAATTTATCGTGGGATCAAGAATGGCTCCATGTATATGGACGCATGTGTAATTTCGAACATGGTGTACCATACTTCCATGAACAACCGACCGACGTAAACTGGAACTGTTCCCAATTAATCGAGTACCATAAATACCACTCGTACGGCTATCAATACATCACACATAGAAATGTCTAATGAATTGGTTTTGATGCCCCAATAATCTTTCCACACTTATCCACCAGCGTTTAGCTAAATCCCAGTATCTTTCCTCTAATCGTCCACTTGCATTTCTATAAGCAAATCTTCCGTCCAAATTCACATGTAGATGTTCTAGGTTTTTAAGTGCGGAACATCGGTTAGTAAAATCATCACGGATGCAAGCTTAATGTGTATGTCTGGAACTACTGCTTCCATGGTATCTTATTTAATGTGTATACTATGTGGCGGATAGCGCAACATACAGTAATGTATTACTATCTCGAGGAATATTCAAGACTCTGAACGCTCAAAGAAAATGAATCAAAGTGAAAGGTTTGGGTGCCAAAGTAACTAGAAGCGGCAAGTCAGCTTACGTGGTGGCACAATTAACTCTAAAGAAAGTTAGCTGTATACATCCACGTACTGAAAAAATTACGTTGAAAAATTTTGTCTGGCAAAAACAAAAATTGCGACACGCACATCTAGATATAAGCAGAGTATGGATCGGCGGTAATCGTAATTACCATCATGAATATCACATCAAATGCTCAGAGCATATTGCCTGTACTTTAAAATTAACAGAACGGAATACTTCGCGTTCAGTACGACATATCCCGCAACACAAGAAACTCGATCTGGACGAGAATATCATAAACGATCGAAGCTCAACAG
>LUCH01007220.1:8205-21093 GCA_013368495.1 Paragonimus heterotremus
ACAGTCAGCGGCAAAGCGACCCCTTGATTGTCATCAAATCTGCAGCTCATACATATGAAGTTTAGAGCTGAAGAAGAAAGGAGTTTCTACTGGTAATCATGTAGACCAGTGCATTTGAAGTGATACCACTTTTGACACTGGTAACACTGCATGCCGTTTTCTACGGACATTTTGCACCCGTGGCGGCCGCAAACGCTCACCGCCACAGCCAGTGTCTGTTGAGTCCCAGTACTATTAGATCTGACCCGGGTCATTGTCAAAGGGAACAAGCAGTATAAGATATAAAACGGATACCGAAACAGATACAATTTAACCGAAAAATTTCAATCGAGATGTTATTCGGTGACGAATTACAGTAAATGTATGCAATTGTTTGATGCTCATGGCACTAATAAGACAACAATAGGAGTAGACAACAACACCGAGAGAAGTTGAATCAAATTTCGAGTTACCCTCGCTACCAGAAGTGATCGGTGCGGACGAGCAACAACCAAACCGAGATGGAATCTGTTGTGGAACCACGAACTCCGTACTACTGAGTCTTACCGGAATATCTCGAGGCGAGGATACTACACAAGTTTTATACTTCCAACTCCACAAGAAACCAGCGAAACCGGTAAATCAATGTCCATACACCCGTTCCAACCAATGAGAAAATTCCTCTTCTACGTCATTAATAGAATACAGGTTCCTGCAATTTGCCGTATCTGTTTCAAAATCGGGATTAACTGACCGTTTGACGATTGTCTGGTATGATCCGATAAGTGACCAACCTGCGTATTCTCTTTGAACAGTGAACTGAGGGTGGGGGTGCAAAATGGAGTGACACCATTTTTCATTACACCCCTGCTAGCACAATTAGGTATAGATTACACAACAACCCAATATCGTCTACATTGACCAATAAGAGAGTCCGTTCGGGATAAATTGCGTTTCCGACACATATAACCCTCATTTATCCCTAGGTGTGTGACGCAACGTAAATCCCCTTGGTCCATTTCGGCCACTGTAAAATATCCCTAAATCGACGTAAGTTATACCAAATCGCCGTAAAAGATCCGTAAGTCGAAACGACATATCCCAATGCACCGCAAATTGGCCCAAGAACGACTTAAAATAACCCACAAAACTGTGTACACCAGTTCCGAACAAATTCACACAACGCGATATTTCGCGACGCTTGTTCCGAGGTTCGCACACCCAAGGTTTCCCCAACCTTATATTAACGCAGATCGGAAGTCTCAGTGAGAAGACGGTGAATCGTTAACAAGTGGACTTCAACGTAACGAATAAAGGTTATATGGAAATGGACTTGAGAGAACCTTCAGCACAACCACACTGCAGCCGCCAGGGACGACGAATGTCAACGGAAATTCCAGTTGACCCTCAGGATTCAAACAAGTGTCAGCCTGGTTGGGCGGCATTCCCAACGGTGGTATCTAAAACACTGTTGTCCTAGTGAATGTAGCCTACAATGGTGGAGCTGGCGCGGATTCCTTATACAGCTATGAGCAAAACTGTGATACTAACGCCAACACACCAACCTTGATGTTAGTGGTTTGTAGCAAATCTACATTCACGGGGTAATGTGAACCGGCGCGGTGGTACTGGCAAGGCAACTCTCGCGTCGCAGGGAGTTTAGGATTTTAGGGACGTCGAAGGTGATCTCACTGCAGATACATACTAAACAGGTCGAATATCACCGTACACTGAAGCCAAGAGCGACATCTGAAGCAGGCTGCAGATCAAGATAGAAAACACGCCCAAGATTGGAACAGGAGTAACACGGAACATGCTGGAAGATATATTGACAAAAATTGATTAGAAGCATGCAAAATTATCACCAAATTACAGATTCTTTGGACCTCCATTGCTCTGTGAGGAAGAGAAAAGCAGCCATCAGAAGAACGTCATGTTACAAATCAATGGACGGGCATATATTACAACCAGAATGGGACAAGGAATGCTGTGAGTGATCAGCGCAAGTGATTCAGCCCACTTCTGCAAACATTAACAGGTTACATATCAACATAACTGTTTTACCTGTTTTCTCTCTCTTCTCGTTCTTCATATTCTTCCTCTACCTCTTGCGTTATAATACCAAATTCTCATCCATATGATTGTATCTTCTCTTCTGGTGTATGCATTGAGTGTCTTCGACAATACGACTTCTGCGTTCAATTGGGACTTTCATAATATATACACTTAACTTCGATGGCATGTCTCAACGTACAATCTTTAAAGGCTATTTTTTCCTTCCCGCCGGCATAGGTAATGTGTGAAGCTAAATCCGTGCCAATAGTTTCCCTCATACACCGACGAACATGTTGTCGTGCGGTGGGAGCATTTAATCCACACAGATGATCCATCTGGAATAGTTGATTCAATTTATAAGTAACATACCACAACCTTCCGATATAAATGTTTCCTTAAGTCGGGTTCCAACTCTCTGAGTCGCGCGACTGTCTGAGCTGGAAACAGGTGAGCACGTATGTCTCGCTCGCGTTGGCCAGTGGAGGGTCCGGCAACCATCCGGAATCCATTTTGACGTTCTTTTATAAAGGCCAACTCTTTCACAACATGGTTTGGGGTCAACATCATGCTGGTCTGTTGCCTCAGCAATGTGTTCAAACATTCCCTGGAAACAGGGACAGTTGTGGAATTAACAGATGAGCTGGAACCGGATGCTGGGGATGGAACCGTTGGAGCAGGCAGTGAGGAATATAGTGAAGGACCGGACATTTGGGGAGGGGATACTGGGGTGGAAAAAGTTCCCGTTTGTGGGGTGGTTACAGACGGAGACGTTTCATTGGGAGGCACAATGGGGGAAATTGTTTTGGAAGAGAAAGTATGATAAACCGGCGTGGACGAGGGAATGACATGCGCGAACGATAACGGCATCGGAAGTTTGGGAAATGCCGTCAAAGAGGATGTTGCAGGCAACAGCCTAGGATTGAAACCGGCTAAGACAGGCTGAATAGCTCGGTAAAAATCAGCTTGGCTAGTGAGCAAAAGCAGCGGTTCATACTGCGGTTGTCTTATGTCGGTGCCGTCTAGTGAAACATCAGATTCGTCTGATGACGACAACGACAACAGCCTCCTAGGGGGCTTGCTAGACAGGAAATTGGAAGACAGAACACAGAAAATACCTGGTGCACTTTATTCTCATGCCCATCTTCACAGTAACATCAGAAGAGTCCAGGTCTGATGTACTTTCTGCCTTTTTCGCGTAACGCTGAACCTTCAGGTAATCGTCTGAAAGCAGCCATTTGAAACTGACCAACATTAATTGTTTGGAAGATAGTGGTCACGGGGAATCGCGAAGAACCGGGTGGCGGTGTCAGGTGAAGTTTGACACTTTCATCGAAAGAAGGGCCAGATATGCTCCGCCAGGTTGAGATACCATTACTTATCCAAGATGAGCTGAGGATAGCACAAGCTTCCTCACCTTGATTGTCGAAAACTAAGACGGAGTACATCTGAAACGATAAAATGTTTACCGTCTAGCGAACATGCTCTACGATGAAGACATAAATGTATGGCAAGCAGTTATGTACAGGGATGTGAAATAGGTATACAAACAAGCTGTACATCCAGGGGTAAAAGTAAACACTTGGCCATAATTTGCGATACGTCCGCCGTGCGAATTTCTTCACCGTATCCAGTTACTATAAACGTGAAAAGGTGTTGCGACAGCAAACTGTGGGTGAATAAAGGTATAGCAGATTTCAAAAAGGGGATCTATTGGACTGTACAAATCGGGGCATTAGGGTGAAGTATATTTACAATTAGGCAAGGGAAGTTACCAACAATCACAAAATTATTGGAACCAGCATTTGTAAACAAAACATTGTCTTTAAAAATAATGTAAGCAGTTACATACTTGCGGGATATTCATTGACATGCCGATGTCTGAATGCAAAATACGAACACCAGTAACAAAGGGTATGGATGTGCGTTCAGATCATCGCCTATAAATTTGACTAACAGGTTTGATTGGGCCGTGAATCATAGACCTCAGTTCGCACATGAAAGACTCAAATGGGAAAGCGGAGAACCGGTCGAGAGCACCGTGGCTTAGAGCACCGTCTGCAAGATGAACTAGTGAATGTACATTAAACACCATCTCACCTTGATCACACGACCGTGAAAACTTATAAATGAATACGCTGATTAACTGCTTGGCAACGTCAAGGTACGCATGGTGGAAAGAGGGATGACTAAAAATCTGAATGGCTACAGAAAACATCTGGAAAGTTTTTATGCTTTGCATCGTCCAGAATACCTCTCAATACAACAGGGCCGAGATAAAACAAGAACTGTCTGCATTCCGTGGCCTTCCATTGTTTGAAGTCACGTATTCCACGGCATTTGCGAGGAAAATCACAAGTCCGCCGTCTTTGACATTCAAGCATTCTGGCCTTCATTCGATTGATCATTTGGAAACTTGTGCGAGCCTTCAGAGGAAGGGACCCAGAGATCCAGTTGCTGATCAACCGACTGACCGCGCCCAAGCACAAGGAATGCATGTAGTCTACGGGGAAACAGCGTACCATATCAATAGGGAGGGAAGTGAACGGAGAGAGGATCGCCGGAAGTGAGACGCAGAAATTAACATCGGTTCTTGAGGAAGCGCAGTTTGTAGTGAATATAGCCCTGCCATTGGAATACAATCCTTCCTGGTGACATTTATCACACCCGTAATAGACACCATGGCTGTGTATTCGTTTAACAAACGCACAAGCTGGTCTATCGCAGATGACAGCCTTTAGGTTAACGCCCACGTTGACTCCAGCGAACAGTATGCCGGCAGATAACACCTAACGCAGTCCGTTGATTGCTTCAAGGAGGTAACAGTTAACCTTCTTCGGTTTACCGTTTCCACCGTAGATGCCAACAATGAAAGGCTGGAACACAAACGACTTGCATATTCTGCATAAGATAAGCCACAAAGTGTACCTTCCTGACTTAGTCAGCGATACTCCATCAATATCCAGGTGCACTGCAATGTTGTCGACGTCACGCACCTGGCGATGTGCTAACACTTGTGTAATGCCATTAACCAGTCCGAAGTGTGCATATTCACCAGGATACACATCTCGTATCAACGGCGTCCTTGAAGGATCCACCAGTGTTCTTGCATCTGACGGCATATCAGGCGGACGTTCTCTCAGAATTTGTAACAACCGACTGATATTAATCTGGGGGTATCACTTGAAACAGCCCAATCTTGAAGCCGGTCGATAAGGGTGTTTGACAACATAATACTCCGTATCTTCACCTTCGGGGGCTTGTTGTAACAGTTCAGACTAATCTCCTATCTGTTCCGGAACATCTAAAATTGTCAGTTATATAGAGGAAGCATCTACACCACCTTCTGTCAAACCGGGTGCACGGCATTCAGTAGACTCTTTTCCAGCGGTGGGAATGCTAGCATGGAAACGTTCCATTGCACGGCGAACACGACGACAAATGGTGGATCGACTGACTAGTAATTCCATATGACTCTGAGAGTGAAATATATTAGTTAACATAAACTCACGTTATTTTGCGACTGCTCATGTTCAAACATCTTGAAATAGGACAACAAAATGGGAGCGAGCGCAGAAATCTCACAACAGAAACCAAATAAAAATTGAGGGTGGCGAAACTGAACGCGTTGTGTATTACAATTCAGTTAAACAAAACACACCTATATGTACAATGAATGGTTTCTCATGTGTAAGAAATTTCCTTCGAGATAGTTATACAATCGCATTCATTCAGGCAATTTATGATGCCGAAAACTTCCTATCCGCATTTTCTTAACCTCCAGTCACGTTGACTTCTCATTGGACATAAAAATGTGGACGTAATTTATCCCAAGATTGACGTAATTCATCCCTAAGTGTCACACCAATCAAATGCCGAGTGTAATTCCTCCCGAACTTGCCGTAATTCATTCCTAATTTATCTCTAACGTGTGCTAGCAGGGACCCCTGCTAGCACCAATTAGGGAATTATTTAGGGGTAATTTAGGGTTGTTTCCAGAAGTATTAAGGATGATTTTATGGGCCAATAGCGTGGTTCCCTGCCAGAACCAACGAAGAGAGTATTTAGGGGTAATTTATGGTTGTTTCGGAAAACATGTGGGATGAATTTTTGAGCCAATAACGTGATTGTTGAAGAAAATGTGTACAATATTCTCGGCGATAACATAATCCTTATTAATGTAATACTTGAAGTATGTGACCCAAGGGAATTGCTGTAAAATTGATGAAGTGATTGTTGTACGTTTAAAGTGGTCGTTGTTTAGACGAAGTCTAACCGCTTCAATTATTTACGCGCGATGTATTCAAATTGTTGGTTGTACACACTGATTAAGGTTTGCCAGAGTTGCCAATATGTCTGATCACCACTATGATAACGCTAAGGTAAAAGGCATTGCTGTATTAATTGAACCTTTAGTGGTTTTCTGAAATGTTCACTAGTCGATCCACCATTTATCAAAATGTTCAACGTTCACTCACCGAATTCCGTCGTCATGTGCAGGAGTCCTTGGAGAGTGTGGACGTTGACCAACGTTCTCCACCCACCGCGGTGTCTGAACGTGAACGTGCATCACTGTCGCTCGCAGAAGGTAATATTAATTCAAATACTCATTGAATGATGGATTTTAGATGTACCGGAAAACTCACTAGGACCTGGCCTGCAAGATCGAGGTGCTGATTTTCCTGACGCTGGCATTGTTGACCGCCTTCGAGACTGGGTGATTTCAAGCAACACTCCCAAACTGCAGGTTACACGGCTTCTACGCATCTTGAAGGAAAGAACAGCAGAGTTGCCCAGTGATGCCAGAACTCTGTTGTCGACACCGAGAAGTTCGCCCATACGTGCCGTTCATCCTGGCGAATACGCTAATTTGGGATTGGTTAAAGGCATTGTGAATGCTGTTTCAAGCTGTCAGCTACAGCATGTGACGTCTGTTCGTATCCAGTTGAACGTCGATGGTTTAGCACCAACGATTGGGGGTAAACGATAATAGGGCCCGCGCTTTGTTGCTTGACTGAGCCCCTCGTAAGGGAACCCTTTATTATCGGTGTGTATGGAGGGAGAAGCAAACCGGAAAACGTCAACGTGTATCTCTCAGACGTATTGCAAGAATTGTCAGACGTGGTTAAGAATGGTATATATATCAACAATTTTCTCGTGGTCGTCTGTTTGAAAGCGGTAATCTGTGATAGGCCTGCTCGCTCCTACGTTAAAAGAGTACATGAACATGGTGCATACTACGGCTGTGATAAGTGCGGCCAACGAGGTGTATACTGAGAACGGAAAGTCACGTTCACGTCGCAAGCTGGTTCTCTTCGAACGGACGCATCGTTTCGTGTCGCACGCCTTAGATCCCTGTCACCGTTTATGTTGCTACACGCCAATATCACCTCCGCTTTCCCCATTGACTCTAAGCGTTCGGTATATCTGGGTGTCGTCCGTCGTTTGATTAACAACTGAACATCAGGACCGGTTTCCAGAAACGTTCATATAGGCTCACAAGCTTTACAACGCATAAATTAACGGATATTGGAATGCCGGGATAGCCTATCTTGTGAATTCCCTCGCAAATGCCTAGGACTGACAGATTGTAAGATCTGGAAAGCTATAGAGTGCAGACAATTCCTGCTATATATTGGGCCGGTGGCCTCGCGGAATATTTTGGACGATGATAAGTACACCAACATTCTGGATTTGTCAGTGGCTATATATGTTTTATGTTACCCCACTTTTTGCGTTACTCATCTTGCATTTGCAAGGCAGTTACTCAACGTATTTTTGTTCATTATCGCAACTTGTATGGTCAAACAGAGATGGTTTACAATGTGCATTCACTGAAACACCTTACGGATGATGTGGCCACGCATGGCTCACTTGACAACTTCTGTGCTTTTCCGTTTGAGTCTTTCATGTACAAGTTGAAAATGATGCTCAACGGGCCAACCCGACCGGTAGGGCAATTGTATAGGCGTTTATCGGAAAGATCTTCCGCTTGCTTTCCCGTCCAAGTATTTCGTTCTGACGTTGGTACACCTATCAATTGTCCCTCTGTACCTGGATGCTCAGTTTTCATTAAGGGTTCCATTTTGCTTTCAGATACTCATCCAAACAACATTGCTCTCATTAATGATGTTCCTTGTGTAGTTGTCAATGTGTGTAATCCTAATTCTGAAGCTTGCACTCTGCAATATCGCCCCTTTACCAAGTTACAACCTCTTTTTACTCAGAATTTTTCCTCCCACCATTTGCATATGCATACAGTGGATGATTTATCAGCGGAGGTCTTCATATTAAGTGCTTCTGGTATTGACGCTAAGGGCTTGCTCTTTCCCTTCTCCTCGCATTCTGTCTTTTTACCCATTTTTCATTCTTGTAAGTAATACGTAATTTGAAGACAAATGAAGTTTCTTTTCAGACGTACAGCCTTTTACTCGTTTCCCTTCATCAGCTTTTATGTTACCGCTAGCAGTTAATTACTCTCAGCCGCAGATGTACATTGTTGTGACGTTCATGGGGGATGGTGAGCCGTATTGCGAGGTTGTGAGTTCCGCGTGGATACGCGGTGGTAAAGCATCGTGGCCAAATTACCTTTCCTTGCAGTTCATCACGGCTGTCACGTATCACTGGGTTTCCCCGCGCGATTCAGCAAAGATTTCTGGTAGAATAGTCAGCACAACAGGTAAACAATTTTGATTGTGCCTTGTCTTTTTAGACGACCATCTGCAAGCTCGTCGATACGCTAAAAAGGCGGAGCTCACATCGGATGTAGAATCATCTGATACAACCATACGTATGGACAAATGCAGTCAGAGATGCAGGTATTGCTGATTTGTCTAATTACTACTGCTTAATAGCTACCCCTCAACGAAGTTTCTGTCTCAGTCCTCATTCGAGGACTAGGACAGCTGTTCACCCATGTGTGCTACTAACCCCATAACTGCACCTTATCCAATGTTTGTTGCGGGCGAACGTGGCTCTTCCTGTGAGCAGCAGTTCCACCCCATTGAGCCCTCAGGCCGCCACCCCATTGCTTTCTCCCCAGCTATTCCCGCATCCTACTGTCCTGCCTCCCTTGCTGGAATGCCAGATCCAGTGTTGATCCCCATCCGGCCTCGTTTAGCTGCCCCCACGTCATCCTCCCGCCCACTGTTCGACAGCTGTCCCCTATCATCTGTCCTTTTATCACAACGCCACCGTCGACCTAATTGAGGCAGTCCATCAGTTTGTCGGTGGCACCCCTGGCAGCGTCTTCATCACAAAACGACTTAGCTCTTTCCTGTAAGTTGTCTACGGTGATACAAATGCCCCAGGACTTGGTCGCGAAGCAGGCTGAATTTACTGCGAAGCAGGTGGAATTTGCTGAAAATTAGGCTGAATTGGTAAAAGACGTTGCAATTTTGAAAGAAAGTCTCCACCAACGCCGTTTATTTCCCGAATCGGACGTTCACGGTGAGGCTGCTTGCGACATTCGCGCGCGTGATCTGCCCGTCAATAAAGCAACCCGCTTTCGGGAACTGGAAGCAAATCTCCAAAGACAACAGTTCCCAAGAGTTGTGGTAAGTGTGCCCAGTACTGAAGTATACACTGTCAGATGGACCACCTGAAAACAATCATTGCTCCATCTGTAAGGCTACTGCTTCGCCGTTGTATGAGGGAGACTATCGGGCCTCAGCTAGCCATACGGGTGCCTTATGCCGCAGGACGAAAGAAAATTGCCTTCAAATACCCAATTCTACGACGTGTAGTGGGGGGTTAGTGAAATGTTACAGTTACCCCGTGTATTTTCACCGTAGGAACCATTCTGTCGCAAGGGATGAGTCCAGAGACAAGGCGGGATGATGTGAACAAACGGATGAAGTGTTGGTTTCACAACGCCCGTGCCGCGGTGGAAGGTATCGATAGAGAAGACAGAAGAAAACGATGGAAGTAAGCACACAGTGAAAACAGTCTTGCGTTTCCACCTGCAGTTGTTCTTCCACGTTGTTTAGTTGTGCAACCCATAAGTCTTAATTGATTGTGTTATAATGCAGCATGAGTGTTCGTTTGAAAGCAGTAAGAGTGACGTGATTTGGATATTTATTATTCATACCTCGTGACAGTGTATGTCACCTGTGGATCTGTCAGGTTTCCACGTGTTCATTGTTCATCTCCTCCACAGGGGACGGAATCATGGACAAAAGGATGAGATGTATGTGAGAAAAGCCATTTTGTATAACTCATTATCTGCAATATACTTTCTTTAATCATGCCCGATGGGTTTTCTTTTCCAGCATATCAGCGTGAGAACAATTTACGAAGTTTGGGTGGCACATACAGGATATAATGTGTACGTTGTTCCGAGTGCATTATGTCCTATCGGGTTAATTTGCGGTTTAATTATGCAGTTTGCGGTTTATTTAGGGAAGAGTTTCGTCGTTTCGGGTCAACTAATGGAAAAAATCGATCGTTTTGGGTTAATTTAGGGAAAAGTTCGGGGGTTTAGGGTTTATTTAGGAAAACGTTTGCTCGCTTCGTGTTAATTTAGGGAAATATTAGGGTGTCGGAAATGGACCAGTGAGACAATTAGTGCTTTACTTTCGTTAGAGAAAAGGTTGGGAATGAGTCCCAAATACCTAACAAATCCTTAAATGGTCTCTGGATTGGTCCATTAGATAGAATTAGGGATTTACCTTAAATTACCCCTAATTGTGCTAGCAGGGACTGAAGTAGTACTCCAGCTGGGGTCTATTGGTTTAGACCAGTAGAAAATAAGAAACGAGTTGTTTTAACGTGTCTAGCTCATGGTTGATTACATCCACACTTAAAGCCTCCACAGTCATTGAGGGCATCTTATTCTTTGGACCGTCAATCCGGTTGGTGAAAAATGTAAAACGGGGAGATTCATATCCATTCGTGTCCATCAACCGGCACTGATACATTATAAACAGACAGCCTAGCATATTGGTACCAACGTGGTGATGTAGAGGTTAACAATGAGTGCAACTAAAAGGCTGCAGAGTTTGATCAAGTCACGATAATCAAAGAATTAGACAGATAGAAAGTGCTTCCAAGTATTTCGGATGACCAACGCAATATTGAAAATTAAAAGCATCCAAGAAGCAAGAACGTTGCAAAGTCACCGTGGACTGCTGAAACATGATAGGATATACGGCAATGTTCCTAATACGATGGAGCCGAAAAGTGGGTGGATCGTCCGTGTAGTATCATCGGGCGACTGCTAAAACAAAAGGATGAGCAGACCAGTGTGTACAAATGGGTGTTGTGATGCACGGCCACTTTTATTAATTTGAGCAATGTACAAAAGTGATTGAAAGGCATTGTACGGGGCTCAGGCAAAAGCGTTACCGTATAACAGTGAAGTGTCGTTAGCTAGCAACAATAAGGTAAGCTCTACGTTAAGCATACTAACCATAATTTTGCGTACTTCAGTACCTCTCCTTGGGAACTCTTAGCCTTCTTCGTTCAAATGTGAAAGTGTTAGCTCATGTAAGATAAAGTCAGGACCTGTGACGATTTCCAGGAAGTATCAACTTTCTTGCAGTTTCTTACTGTAATACAACGACTGGAGAGGTTTCAGCGATTTTCGGCGACTAGCCCGGATTCATGGTTGGTGACCTAAATCACCTTGTTCCAGTTAGTTCGTCTTTTTCAACATGCAGCGGGCGTCCGTTGACCTGAAAAGCAATCGTTGGAAACGAGGTGTAGCATTGCTCTTGGGGATAACATCAATCACCAAGGAAAAAGTAGAATTACGAATCCAACAAGGTTTTATCTAAGTGTGAATCCAACAACGTTTTAAAGTAATCCCTAGATGAGCAACTAACGATCCCAGAATCAGGACTGTCTCGACAGTTGATGGTCCTGCAAGAAAAGAATTTGTGCTTTAGGACGGTTGGAGGATTGAGCTTATTAAACTTCCAATAATCAGCTCCTTGGCCACTGCCATCTACCAAGACAAAGAACTGCTCGACGAGCCCTAAGCTAAAGATAAAATGTGTAGGAATTAAGTTAACGGGGAGTAGTAAAAAGTCAGGTGGGTACTAGTGAAAACTTCCGACTCGTGACGCATAAGCTACATGCTGTAAACTGGCGGCCAGCTTGGTGGCCGCCTGCTGAACACGTTGAAGAACGAGTATATCTTTATTCAAGCCTGCATACGTGACTTGGGTGGCGTACCCAAGCAAATGTTTTGAGTAAACTACATAAACCATTCGCAACGCATTTTGTCTAGGCGGGAAAATTTCCGATTTATCATCTCAAGAGTTTCCAATACGGTTCTGGTGGCCAGATCATGATCGTAGGCGAGAGAGAAGATAGAAAAAAAGCACATTTTTAAATCATTCTTCAGATCGATTTATGTGAAGTCCGTTTTACTGAGTGTGCTGTACAAAACGGCGGCATTTTTGGAATTCATATCGAGTGACATTATGCGCAATTGTTGTCATATAAAGAGAGACTCCGAACTTCTAAACACCGCTTAGGTGCATCATGATCAGTTTGTAGTGCACAATCGTCGCCACCGCCAGAGAAGGCAGTATACCAGTGATTTTCACTGGTGCTCAACAGCCACACAACTACACAAAAGAACAAAACGAACCCTGTATGGGAAGAGAGAGAAAAATAGAAGGGGAGGGGGAGGGACCAAAGTACTAAAAATAGCCACTTCTATATTCAAACATTCAACATCAAGGTGCCTCCACCTTACAAACAAACAACCGAGCTATAAGTGAAAATAAAGCGTCCGCAGCAAGACAGCTTTCCTACGACTTTCAATGTCTCGCGTCATCAAGTACATTTACTTCACGGACAGCGCGTCTAAACAAAGAGAACATCCACGCAACTGAGCCCAATTGATAA
>LUCH01007221.1:0-23463 GCA_013368495.1 Paragonimus heterotremus
GGGTAGCAGTATAGGTCAGGAGCAGTATAGGTCAGGGTAGCAGTATAGGTCAGAAAACACACAGTTACCTGACCTATACTGTGTGTTTTCTACCACGTTAACAATTCTAGCCACAATCATCCTACAAAGAATTTTCCTACTGTGCGCATCAATTAAGAGAACAGGCCTGTTTCTGTCCGAACTGTGGTTACTTTCCTTCGATTGTAACTCTCTGTTAAACACTGGACCATCTAAACCGTTTCTGAATGTTTGTGAGGCGTCTGATTCTGTTAATATAGCTCAACTGTGTACTTCTTTTCAAAAACTGGGTATTCTGCAAATCTATCGAACGTATTCAAGTCTTTATACAAGCAAACAGTAAAGCCTGTATCAAAGAAACCTTATAAAATTTTTCCATCATTAATGGTGTTCGACAAGGTTGTCCGCTCTAATTTATCTTCCTAAACTCTGTTACAGACGACGCTCAAAAGATGCTACTGTATGACGAAAAACTTCATGATTTGGACAGTGTCGATGGCACTGCTCTAACCCCTAAAGTCTGTACCTGAACCATACAGACAATTTAAGAACAGGAGCAAATTAAGCACGCATACAAATGTAAAAGAATAACACAGGTGTAATAAAATACAGGTAAACGGCCTCTTTTGTATCACAGTTACTAGACCCATGGGAAACTGTGTACGATACGAAAAACATAAGACCTACAGAAAAGGGTACATACGACTAAATTAATTGGTGATACACTGAAAAATACATAAAGCACATCGTGTATATAAAGAATCGCGGAATATAGTAGCTAGAAGTTCGTACTTATCTATTTCTCGAAAAGCAAAGGCGCCGGTTGTGGTGGTTTCTCATGATAACTAATGAATTATCTTTGAAGGCACGTTTGGCAATATCCTCAGTGTCAGGAACAGAAAGAATGCTGCTTGAGTCAGATGCGACATAATATACGCACTCTTGTGAAACAACATCTTTGGCAGTCAACGCCTGTAGATGATTGTTTGTGTCTGGTAGAAGCCCCACACTGACAGCGAGATTGCTGGAAACAGCAACCTGAACATCTTCGTACGTAACGTGATTTTACTGTCTATTCCACTGGCTCGGATATGTGCCTTGTACACCATCCTATTACCTGGCTAGTTAAGCCTTATTTGTGTAACTTAGAGTAGGACGGAAAAAATAGTGCGATGATCACATAAATGATTTGGTTAACATTCATGAAACAATTAAACGTCGAGGTTCGCCTGTGACGACTCAACGCGACTCACCAGTGAGGAACTCAAGGAGCCTAAGTAACCATGGTTAGAGATACTGTGGGATATAGAACAGTAGCAATATCTGACGCCTGTGTGGAAAACGTGTTATATCTCGAGCAAACCAACGCGGTGTTTTCGCTAATTGCACCAGGTCCTGCGGCAGTTTACCCCAATAGTAGATTTTCAGTCGAATAAACAACTATGCGTAGATGTACAAACAACCATAACACATAATTCGGAAGTTAGACCAAGTAGTAGTGTCGATCCACTGTTTAGTACACTGTAAAGTCGTTGAACACGAGAAAATCAACAGATATAAGAATGAAGAAAAACGAAAGGAGCCGTGAGCACGTTGCATTCATCCTCAGGATAACAGATCTCGTAACCCATCTATCTTCTCTCGGGAAGCGTTAGAAAAGATTGTGAGTAATTGGGCCAAATAGTACCGGTGTTGGTGTTGCTTAACTAACACCTGCTAACCTGACCACATTTGCTGTTCATGCTTGGTTGTCGACAATGCGTATTTCCTTAAACTAGGTGGCTATGATGACAACAGCTGTAGGCCGTTCTCGGCGGAGTCGTCGAAGTAAATTTCCTACCGTGACATAAAAAAAACGGAAAATATTAGAAGTTATCGTTGTCCTGACAGATCAGTCAACTCATTTTCACTCACTTCTTTTCCCGATTCTAACGCATGTGTTGCTGCCAAGGCAACCGGCAAATATTGACGCAATTAAAAACCATGTCCTCCGACAAGCTCCGTCGGCAAGTGCTCTCTCAAGTCTGGAACTGGAAGTGCGCTGTGTCTTTAGAAAACGCTTTTACAATCTCAGAGTTTTCATTCAATTGAATTCCACTTCGAATAATACCGTGGAACAGTGGTTATTTCTCAGTCTCTGAAAATTGCACTGGACTCTAAGACAGAACTGGGTCACAGTGAATGGTCGCACATGTGCCGTTCGAAGCCGGTTAGCATGGTCCAAAAACACGTTGTTTATTAGACATATCTACATATGCTTCAACAGACAACAGGTCAAATGTTGTTAACTACCAGTCCCACGACACCCCCATTGACAAACTAAATACTCAAACATCGTTGCATGCGACTGAAATGAATGCACGATTTGATCGTTTTACTTCAGCACGGAAGCGGCTGTGTGGAATGCTTGATGAAGTCGATCAGTGACCAGATCATAGTCAGCTATCGGTAGCTTTACTCCAGTAAAAATTGTCATTCACCTTACAGTAACCGTCATGGCTCGGACCATGGCGATATTCACGCTCGCCATAGTTTATGGTTTGTTTACATATCATCTGCTCGCAAAGGTAAGACGTCCAGTTGACAGTTGAGAGACAAGGATATACGAAAAGTTTACCAAACAGAAATGACAGTCGAACCACCCAAGTCATAACAGTGGAGTGACCCGAACGAGCGCTGGATAGAAATCTTAATATCTATGCAAACCTCTAGTGATGAGGTCTGCTCCAAATGGGCACCTCAGATACGGCAGAAGAGGATTTGTGCTGACTCAGCAGAATATATGAACCGGCGTCCACAAGTCATTATGACTCCGAATAAAACAGCTTGAACAAAAACTTGAAGTATGCGCATGAACCGTGAAATATACCTAGCCGTGGAAGATAGGATTATGCAAAAAGCACATTAGCAAGGTCTAATCGTGTGCCGTTTTCCCCCAGATACTGTACCAACCGTCGACGTGAGGAAGTTGTCTTGTTGATGACGCCTTACTTTCACTTACAGCCCGGTTGTTTGTTTACAAGATGTAGGCGCCTTGATGTTGTATGTTTGAATGTAGACGTAGCTACTTTTAGTGACTAGGTTCCCTCCCCTTTCCCTTTCTTTTCCTCTCTCTTCCTACACAGGGTTTGCTTTTTATTCTTCTTCATGGTTATGTGGCGGTTAAACATCAGTGTGAACCACTGATGTATTGCTGTCTATGATGATGATGATGCGAATTTATCTTGCCATGAAGACTTGACAGATGAGTTGAACACTTAAAGCGATGGCCCCAGCCCGGGAGACGAATCCGATCTACAGTGACCAACCCCTTCGTGAACGATCTCATTTGTCTACGCCAGGTTATCATCTGTCCATCTCGCACCTTGGGCCAGTCGACCGCAGCGTTGGCAAACAGTGTTCGGTGTGGCAAATGACTAGCTGGCATCCTTAGTACACGGCCTAACCATCTGAGTCTGTGCAAATATAGTGAATGAATTAAAGAACTCGTTTGACCATCAGTGCCAAACACTCGCTTCTTAACCTCCTCGTTGCCTACTCGCTGGTGCCACCCGATACGAGCGATTGAACGCAGGCATCGGTGATCAAACACCTGAAGACGGTTCACGTCTTCTACTCTGATGGGCCGGGTTTCGCTGCCGTAAAGTAACACAGCCCTCACTGTTGTCTGATATACGCCGCCCTTAAGCTTCAGAGAGATACTTCTCTGTCGCCATAAGTGCCTCATATTAGCGAACATCGCCATAGCTTTAGAAATACGCGTCTCTATTTCATTCCCTACACCTCCGTCGTCGCCGCTGATGCAGCCTCTCAGGTATACAAACCGGTTAACAACCTTCATGACTTCATTATCTAATAATTAGTCTACGTAATCACAGCAATCTTGCAGAAGCACGCTGTATTTTGAGGCTGCAAAACGCATTCCAAAATATCCGGCAGAACACGAAATAGTGTTTAACGTTGTTTTTGCCACTTGAAAGTTGTCAAACAGCAACACCTTGTCGTCAGCATAATCAAGATCAGTCAGCTTTCCACCAGGTAAGAGGTCCACACCGGCATCATTCGAGTGCCGCAGACAGTCTTCCATTACTTCGTCCATGACGAAATTGAACAAAAATGGTGGAAGGGCGGACTTAAATTAATGGAACAACACAGGAACTTTAAGCAGCGTGTTGCCCTACCTGTTGCATACGGTACAGCAGATAGGCAAATGCATGCTAATGCTGATCCCTTCACCACTGTCCTATACAACATAGTTTCAAGATTCTTCCAAACCCCCACTTTTATTAGATGCTCTACAGATCCCATAACAAATATAGGTGGTCATAGTAACACTGCCTCGATAAGCGTCAACTTTCAGTAACCAATCTTCGGTTGCCTTCAGTCTAGAATGAGAGATAACATAAGCGCTTTCATCGTCCGTACTATGAAACAGATAGGTCAACAGGTTGCTCTCACACAGACATCAGGGTCGACGATCCGCGATCCACAATCTATACAGACAACGTATCGAATTGACAGTACCCGCAGTGACCACTCAATCTCAGCTGAACACCTCGGCCGCCTATACCATTCAGGCTAGAACAGGTACAGACCTTAGCACATCGACCGCATTCATGTTGACAGATCAGATTCCCGTTAGCGGTGACACTAGTTTTAGACATTGTGTGCATAATCTTTATATTTGACGTCCTCCAAGCTTGCTTAAGGTTAGTGGGTGCTGTCTATCGAGTTGTGGAGTTCGCGATCATCCACACTGCTGGTTGGAAACACTCTCTAATGTGACAGTATATGGCAACCAATGATGCGCCTGTATCCGAAAACTTGTTGACTCTTCGGTCTTATAGGGCTCCTATTTTCCTTGCCCTTATTTTTCTTCTCTATACATTTATGCTTATTTATTACTATACCTTGTGGACCATCGATAGAACCACCGGCAGCCAGAGCTATAGTACCCACAAGCACGGCTCAAAGCTTTAGTTCAGTTTAGGGAATGAGATTAACCGTCTGACAGTTTCAGCACTGGGAGAGGCATGCGTTAAGGTCGTCAACTGTCACCAGTTTTGTCAGTAGCAAAACAATGGAGGAATGTCTGTAGTACACGCAAGATGCCATGGATCTCTAACTGATAGAAGACTGAGTGATTTTGATTGTGCTCCAGACAGGGGATTGTTCGATGGTTTTGAAATACCTTGCAGAAATTCAGATATCGTCACGAAAAAAAAGACGAACATGTTTCTGATAATTCACTACCAAGTTAATACGATTGTATAGAGCACTTTAATGAGTAGGAACGGATTTGATTGCTTAACTAATTAGAGAACAGAAAGGAAAATAACGTGTAAGAATCCCAATTGACACCGATCACAGGCTTAGGTTTGTTTTGTGAACGAAACCAACTGACAGTGGACCACTCGTAATCAGAGTTGTATATGTCCGTACGGAAGCAACTGGTGCAATCGTTAAAGCAGAACAGACGACAGACGCTATTTCTCACTCTGCCGAATACTTCGGAGGTGCATTGCAGACTCAAAGTGCAAAACGCTTCCACAAGAATATTGTGGTTAGACGCATTTTATTGGATCGTCCCTTTTGGTACGAGCTCAATCGCTTGATCCAGCACCGAGAATAGATGCGGCAATATCGTTTACTGAAACGGCGAGAGGAGTCAGAATTGGACCACAAAGGCTCTAAATTTATAAGGCGAAATGATTACCACACATGGCCGATAAGATGCATAGCAAATCAAACAAGACGACTATATATGGTAGTCAGAGCGTTAGGACAAATCACGTTATAAAGGGCATCAGAAAAGTGAACGTGAGAAAACAGTTCAGATAACGTACAGGCGTTCGATTCCGCAGCTGCAATCTGATTGATTAACTGAGTGAGCTAAAACATACCAATTCATTCGAAGCCGGATCGATCAATCAACACGACGTGACATGCCTCAGCTGCTTACTCAGGAGGTGCGTCTTCTAATACATTTAATGTCCCAAAATTTACCACAATTCTCATCATACCAAGCTGTCCGTTATATATATATATATATATATATATATATATATATATATATATATATATATATATATGACCGCATGAAGTGGCCAACATGCCACATAAGGCGAAAAAAGGTATGGCACAAGGTGACGGAAAAAAGAAATTACATTGATGCAGAGATTTGCAATACGAGCGCAACTGACGTCTAGTATTCGCCACAACAAACAGCGTCTTGGTCCAAAGGTGTTCACCGTCTTCTGGACCTCAGCCAGAAAGTCTAGAGCGCCCTATTGAAGTATGCCTTAGTGTCAGTGCCTTCATACCTCGAGCACAAGTCATACGCTGGCCACTAAGTCGTCTCGTCCAGCCTGATCCAACACGCGCAAACAAGGCACGGTGTGGCGTGCAATGAGTTAGCATTCGCATGATGTGGGCAAGCCAACAAACCGTGTGATAGATCAGCGCGCCGGGGATCGACAGGGTCTATCCGTTCCGAAAACACGTTTGCGAACTCTGTCCTTACTAACACAGTATTTCCAGCACACGTCACTAATGCTTCGGAGAAACCAATGGTCGAAAACGGACACTGTAAACATCCTCCGCCTGAATGGACCAGGTTTCGCAACAGTGTATCAAGACCGCCTTTACAGTGACATTGTATATTCGGCCTTTCAGAAATACTGAGATAATGTCGACGCCCCTGATCCCCTAAGTTGGCAAACGCCATCCGAGCCTTTGCTAATTTGTGATCTCACCAGATATTCCACCAGAGATGATATAGCTTCCAAGATACACGAACTTCCCAACTACCTTTAACGGCACGTCGTCGAGGGTAACAGCCAGTTTCCGAGTCTTGCCAATCTTGCACCAGCACCCTGTACTTGGCAGATGTAAAGGCCATACCCAACTAACGCAGTGAAATCCCCAGTCTGTCTAAAATGTTCGGGGCTCCCTGTGAACGCTCAAAAATTGGGATGATGTCGTCTGCATACCCTACATCTCGAAGTCGTAGTCTAACATAACAAACTTTAGGATCTCGTCTACTGCAAAGTTTAATAGGGAAGCGGGAGCTAGGCAACTTCGACATACCTTCGGTGAGATGCTAAAGGTTGCATATACGCTACCATAAGCCCTAATCTGGCCAGAGGTTTGACATTAAATTGTTTTCAGGTTGTTCACATACTTAAGAGGCATCACCTCCCTCGACAGACAGTCCCGGAGTACAGTGCCGTCAACCGAATAGTACGCCACTCCAATGTCCAAAAAGATGTTTTTCAACCTGCGCCACACGAGCTCGTAACTCGAAATCTGCGAATAAATCCGTCGACAACTTGCTACTCAAATAGTTGAAATCTGCACAGCTGTCTGCAAAGTCCTCGCTGATGTGAACTGGAGTAGACCGAAAGGAAGAAAACGTCTGATCTGTGTTGATATCCAATCCAAACTTGGATGCCGCAGTCGTGAAGGCCGTAGCTGAAGTTCGTCTTCGCTGTGCGCAAACAGCGCGCTGCCATCTACGAACAGAAGTATGCGCATCATTTAGGTGTGTAGCCGGAGCGTCGAATATTCAGTAGGCGTTCATCCGTGCGGTATTCAACCTTAACGGCGTTCTCCGCCGAGTCCCGAACAGCGACTGTTGGCGTGGCAGTAAGAGATAAATTGAGCAGGGTTGGGGCTAGGACACAACCAAACTTAATGCTGTTGACAATGTCAAAATCATCAGAGGCCGATCTACACGACTGTACCTTCGCCTTTGTGCCCACATGACACCTTATAATCAAACTGACGAACTTACACGAACATCCAAACTTACCAAGCACCGTCCACAACGCCTCGCGGCTCACGGAACCAAAGACCTGGGTGAAATCCACGAAGAAGGCACACACGGGCTGGTTGCGTTCACGACACGTCTCCGAATTTCGCCGAATAGCAAATACCAGGTCAATCGTACTGCGGTTAGCCCGGAATCCACACTGCCCATATTGGCCTCCAAAGCGTTCGCATTCAGTCGGTTCAAGGGGATCTTTGCAAGCGCCTTGCCAGAGCAGCTCAGCAGATTAATGTCGGTGCATTGCTTCCTAAACATACCTTCGAACAAAAATACTACAAATGCATCCCAGAACTCTTATGGCACTACTTACTGTTCGTAGATGGAGTGAACCAGCTGGGGTAGGACGAGATTCAACGTCGGCCCGTCATTCTTCAAAAGCTCACCTGGAAATCCATCCTCTCCTAGAGCCCATACATTGAACAGTTGTCTAATCGTTCTCTGTACCTCTGGCGAATCCGGGGCGAGAGCAAGTGAAGATTTGACGGCCTGTTGCGGCAGGTTGCTCACGATTACTTAACTAACGGTATCAGGACGGTTTAGTAAGCTATCAAAGTGTTTACGCCAGACTCTCATGATGTTCTCTGGCTGGGTGCACGAACAGCCCGTATCCATGTCTACCAGTGCTTCGGTAGACTGGATGGATGGATGGATCGAAAATCGTCTTGAACGGATCACAGAACTGCCTGCGTTGTCCGTGATTAGCGTAGGCCGGCATCCGCTCACCATGCTCTCTCCACTAGTTATCCCTGATTCCGCGAACACGTTCGGCCAGGTGACGGCGAGTACTCCGGAATGTCGTTGTCTTGCCTTCATTGTCCAGGTCCATTGTGGAATCAGCAAACGCCGCGTTTTTCTCTACTGTTAAACTGGAGATGGCCGTGTTGTTGTCGTCGAACCAGTCCGACCGCCATTGATGTGAGATATGGATAATCTCGATGGTTGCTGTCGTGAACTGTTCCTTGAGGTCTTACCACATACCCTCGGGGGTAGTGGATAGAAGAACGTCTTGCAGACGAGCGGCAACGGCACGTTAAAAGGCAGTCCTCGTCTTGCGGTCCTCCAATCGTTTGACATCTAAGTTCTCCGGTTGTCTCGATGATCTACAATAAACGGGTCCGCGAACATGAATAAACAATCTGATCCAGATCAGCCTACCTAGTAGAAGGTGTACTTAACACCTGCTTTTTGGAGCTTATCATGGTCAGCAAGCCATGTTTCACTCAAGGTTGCTGCATCGACGCCATACCGGTTCAGCTCCATTGCAATCGGTGCGGTTTGATGTTCCGGCCGTTCTGTGGTGCTGCATCGATCCAACAGTGTGCGCACATTCCAAGTGCCAACGGAGAACGTTCTGCGTCTCTTGACGTGTCTCAGGTTAGCCTTCGTGTTACTGAGACTCGAGTGAGTATTGTCCGCCCTAAGACTCGTGATGGTGAGGTTATTGGAGGAGAAGGGAGTGTGCTGGCAGTAGCATATTTTCATCTACCCAACTTTCCACTGACAGCAGATAGGGCGATCCGGTTTATCCTGCGCAACGGCTGATGCAGTATTGTATTCGATTTGATGTAAAACCACGGTTTATATGGACTGAATACTGCAAGAGGCTGACACACACATACACAACATTGACCACCAACAACCAAATAGCAATAGCTACGCACAAGCTTCAGAGCTACACATCTACAAAGTCAACACGCCCACTTGAGACTAACGTTATTGCACAGACAAACAAATCACAAACAAAACTATGCCGGGCAACAAACATCAAGCCCAACCGAAACACAACGCAGTTACCATCCATGAGCGTAACTGTCTTCTGTCTGCCTGTTCTTCTTCGGTCAGTGACACTGTTGGAATTTCTAGAGCCAGTCCTAGTAAGCACAGCCTGCCAGACCAAAACAGTAAACAAGCCTGACCACCAGACGAAGATTGCAGAAAAGTTCATCGGTACAACAGGAACAATGCAGTAACGTACATCCGCGAATGGTTGGTCTCCACTGTATATAATCTGATGAACCACCAGCGCTATAACTGACATCAATGTGGGTACAGCTATGTGCTCTTCAAACCAAGACTGGACCCTGACGCGGTATGATGGCTTGTGCATCTCGATGATTTATTAGACTAAACTGGACAGTGTGACGACTACATCGACAAAGTCACTCATACCAGGCAAGCCAATAGGTAGAGGTCTGATAAACCACAGTCTCCTAGTCCTCCAGGTTTGAGACTGGAAGAAGGTTTGCATCTATTTCTGGGAAATGCACCATTTCTGATACACAGCCACTTACCCGCAGCCTTGCGGTACAGGCTTTTGAGTCAAAGGCTTTGGGTAAGAATCTTAATCGT
The DNA here is from genome assembly GCA_013368495.1 of Paragonimus heterotremus. Lineage (NCBI taxonomy): Eukaryota > Metazoa > Platyhelminthes > Trematoda > Plagiorchiida > Troglotrematidae > Paragonimus > Paragonimus heterotremus. The sequence continues at coordinate 10,199 of LUCH01007221.1, forward strand.
CCGCCTATCTAGGTATGGGCATCCTGGCAGTATCTTAGTGTTGTGAACAATCAGATTCAATGGCGCAAACCAATCATCTCGCGTCAGAAGCGGAAGGGTAAGAGACCCGTATTATAAGCTTTATTCGTCCAACATTTGACATATGACAACTGAAATGGAAAACGTAAATGGATTACCAGCTCTAAAATAAAACAGGTACCACAAAATATTATAACATTCAGCCCACATACAACCATAAACAGTCACAATACCAGTAATTCCATACTGCATCCGCCGTCTCTTGGTATAAACCGGGTCGCCTTACCTGCCACATACAACAGGGTGGATAGGCGAAAACATGCTACTGCTGACCACTCATCCACTGTTCTATCCAATTTAGCTCTCAGAACCCTTCTGACCCACATTTTCCGTAATTACTCTGCAGGCCCAACAAAAGATATAACTAGTCATAGTAACACTGCGTCGGTAAGTTTCATCTCTCGCTATTCAGCTTTAGGCCTCTCTCGTCCTTTGCTTAGACCTAGAATGCAAATTAATACAGGTGCTTTCAAAGTTCGTACACTAAAACAAATAGGTCAACAGGCCGCTCTTGTACGAATGTTAAACTCATTGAATGTCGATCTCTGCTACATTTCAGAGACCACAACTGGAGGCAGCAGTCAACGCATGGAACTAAAAGCACCCAAACTATCTACCCGGATAGTGATTACACGCTTCGGGTGACTGCAAAGCCGTCACTATCGCTCAGCCTGGTGTAGGTATAGTCCTCAGTACGACGTCACATTGGTAAACTGCGTTCCCGTCAACAACAGACTTTGTGCCGTTCGCTTGACAGGTTCTACTAAGACCAGCTCCAGACGCAAAATTTTCAGAAATGTTTCCACTGCGTCTGCTTGTGCTCCAACTGACTGTGGTGACATCAATGTCAAGAAAACTTTTTACTCGGATCTGCCCGCTCTCATTCGGTCGACACAAGGTTCTGCTGTAGTCGTTCTGGCCAGAGATATGAACGCTCAGGTCGGGCGCCTTGGTGACGTCAAGTCTAGTTTAGGTGGCAGGTTTGGGATAGAGTCACATCACTCGGATAATGGCGGGCGAGTGTTACAGCTGTGCGTTAAGTAATAAGCCATTTGTAGCCAGCACTTGCTGTAGACATCGTGCATGTCATTGTTATGCTTGATGCCCACCCCCTCAGAATCAGATCTGGTCTAATAGAGACCATATAGTTGTTAGTTATAGGTGGCGGGGCTCCATTGAGGACTGTCGAACTTACTGGAGCACATGTTTAGATCCAGATCATGCGTTGGTATGTTGCAGTTTTGGTCTCACTTTTGCTGAGCAGCGACCTCAATGATTACAACGGCTGACTGTTGAGAAACTTGCCATACTGAAGGTAGTAGTTCTCACGTCGAAGATCCTAAGAGCTTCTCGACCCAGGTCTTACAGACCATTCATGAATCGAGTACTGTAGCATGCGGCATAGCGGCTCGTGGGTCAAACACATACTGGATCTTACAGAGAAGCCCTTGAAGTTGTTAAATGTCAGGCGTGACATGTCTCCTAGCAGATCATATAATAAGTTTAAGAAGGATATGCGAAGAAAGCTGAAGCGCGGCCTGAATCCCGATCGTAAGATTTAGCTAATGGAGAAAGTTAAGGAACTGGAGGCAACCTTTGGTTCAGGGAACATCGGCAGACTCTTCAGGCTTATCCATGCCAATGGTCCAACGCGACCGTCTGTTAGTGAGGCTATCAGCGACGCAAATGGCACAGTCATCTATAATAAGCACAGAGGGTTAGAGCGATGGGCAGAACACTCTGAGGGACAATTTAACTGGTCACCTGCTTCTACTGTGTTGCCGTCACTAACTTGTAGTGTAGCACTCTGGTCGGTAGATTTAGCCCCATCCACTAAAACTGAGGTCCACGAATGTATTTCGATTCTTAAACGTAATAGGACTGTTGGCCCAGATGACCTCGTGTCGGCACTTTCCAAAGAACGCGGGGAGGCGTTAAAACAAATCTTGACTTAGTTACTTAAACTTGTATGGACAACGGAGACCACCGCTCCGTGCTGGGGTCACTTGATAATAGATCCTATATTCAATAAAGCAGTCCGGGGCTCTTGCGAAATCCAGGGGAATTAGCCTAACCCCAGCACATATTAGGGTTCTGGCATCCATTATATTTCGTCGATTCATTGCAGCTCGGGAGACAAACATTAGAAGAGAATAGACAGGGTTTCGTCTTGAGTGCGGATGCAGTAGGCAAATATTTACTCTGTCAAATTCATAAGCAGCGTCAAATATACAGCCAGCCAACAAACGCCGTATTTTTGGACTACAAAAATGCGTTCGATTCGGGGGATTGGTCTACACTCTTGGAATCACTTAAATGCAGGAGTACACCGATCAAGTGTGTGAACATACTGCGGCGTTCCATTCCCATGATTCAGCTCAGCTAAGGGTTTACGATGAACTGTCTGACAGTTTTAGCACCATCACCGGCGTGCCTCAAGCCTGGCGGAGGTGTAGGGAATGAAACGGAAGCGCGTGCCTTTAAGGCTAGGGTCGTATTCGCCAATCTCGAGTACCTTTGGCGACAGGAAGGCGTCTCTCCGAGGCCTGAGGGTCACGTATATAAGGCGACATTGAGGGCTGTATTACTTTGCGACAGAGAGACCTGGCCGCTCAGAGTAGAGGACGTGAACCGTCTTCAGATGTTTGACCATCAATATCTGCGTTCGATCGATCGTATCGAGTAGCATCAAAGAATACGCAAAGAAGAGGCTAGAAAGCGGGTATGTGGTAATGATTATCAAACTAATTCTTTTGTTCACTCCTTACATCTGCATAAACTTAGATGGTTAGATCATGTACTGAGGATACCAGCTAGTCGTCTGCCACACCGAACACTGCAGACGCCGCGGCCGAGTGATGTAAGGTGTGAGGTGGACAGATGATGACCTGGCGTAAAGAAATGAAATCGTTCGCGAAGGGGTTGGTCACCGTAGATAGGGTTCGCCTCTCGGGCTAGACGTCTCGTAACTCAATGTCAGTGATTGAAAAAGTCAGGTGAGATGGCGACCAATCATGTTCAGTGGCGCGAATGCTGTCGTTGTTTGGCCGAGTCGTCTGTGAAGTGAGTGTACTTAATGATGTGGGGCAGTGAAAGCCGTACGGAAGCTTGCTGATGTCACCTTACTTTCACTTACAGCTCGGTTGTTTGTTTGCAAGGTGTCGGCAACTTGATGCCGAATGTTTGAATATGGACTTATCTATTCCTATTAGCTATGTTCCTTCTCCTTAAATTCGTTTTTTTCCCGCTCCTCCTGTACAGGGTTTGCTTTTGTCTTCATGTTTGTGTGGCAGTTAGGCATCACTGAGAACCAATGGCGTGTTGCTGGCTATGATGATGACAACACTCATGTGATGTTGACTACAGACATCATCGTAGTGGGTGGGCGTAGTGTATTGCATATGGCGCTGGTAAGTCTGTGGGTCTGATGCGGGAATGTATCAACTACACTGTCCAAAAAGCATTTACATTGTTTAAACCAAGCATAACACCATTATATACAGTCGTAGGTTAAATGTGCGATGACACATTTTTTCGAACCTGCGAAGTGCCCTTTAAATTATCGTGTACACACATCAAGAGACATGCATGCTGATAAGGCGTCTCCTAGAGTTAGATGTAAACAGAGCAACGTGCAAAGTAATAATTAATTTTGCAACTGTCCCAAGACATGCGTATGCACACGGACCCTGAGTAAACGCGTCAAACGTTTTAAGAACCAAACTGTGGATCACGTTGGCGAAGCCTACATACCTCTGCGCTTGAAACATTTGATTAGAAAAACTTAAAAAGCAGTATTACACGGTAGATACATTGGCTCTGTCGTCACTACCTCACTATATGTTTAGCGTGTTACAAGCCTTAACGATTACTGTTGTTCGTTATAGCTGCATGATCGTAGTGTACATGCTACATGAATTGTATGGGGTGCACTTATGGTTTTACGGACCTACAACAGCAGTCAAACATCATTCACGTCGTGGAACCTACCCAGTGCTCAGCAGCATGCAGTTATAATTCATTCCTGTAATTTTGCATTTTTCAAAACCGCGAAATAGTTCTTTGCTATCGTACACAGGTATCACAGTATTATGACCTTTCATGACACATCCACGTAACCTCATGTGAGCCAAAGGAAATGTTAATAACGCAGACTTGCATTAACACCAACACCACTATCACTTAATTCCCTCCTTAATTACTAGTGATTTCTCTTCTCATCTAATTTTTCACCCACCTCACTGACTTGACTTTTTAATGGAACTAGGCTAGGAACTAAAATAACCACCAATAGACATAACAAACTTCGCACAGACCAATGCTGGTCAAATGTATCCAATCGTTTCACTGCGGCACTTGGCCCTAAACGCAAAATTCCTTAAGAGCCGTATGGGGCCCGAATATCGTTAGGGTCACGTACTACTAGAGGTGCCTCTTAGGTTTCGATACATCTGCAGAAAGATGAAACCGGGGCTTGTTGATGCTGTTCTGAATGTAGAATGGGGTCACGATTTGGTGGACAACAGATGGATACTGTGCAGCATGGAACCGGAAATTGGAAGTAGGCTGGGTCTGTTATAAGGAGCGTAAAGTGTGAAGTGGTATTCTGTTTTTAGCGTCCCTGCTACAGACTGTACGATTTAAGCCTACTACATGGGTATTTATAAATGGCGCAGACTCAAGTCGGATAGTTCGTTCAACGCACTTTCCCAAGAGCTATGTGTAATACTCGGGACAGCTAAAAAAATAAATAGTTAGCATACTGTTATTTTTACAGCAATCTTTAAATGATGCCTTACTAACACGAAACTTACGCACAACTGTTAAAAAAGCACCTAAGTTCGAAGAAAGAAAATCACATGGTAGAAATACACCTGAAGGTAGTGGAATACGATGAACAATGGAAACGACATACTGAAATGTTGCAACCGATGCACGTTTATTTTGAGCCCATGGACATATGAGAGCACTCTCACCACTCGTGAAATTTGCAAGATCATTCATCGCATTAGCTGTGTAGCCGAACAAGAATATCTCTTGCATATGAAACGCACAAAATGGGTTTTTAACGACGAAATATGCGCTTTCACCTTATGATAAAGGAGAGACAACAAAGGTGAGAGGACACGTAGCAGTAGATTTTTTTTTATAAAACTGCGGTTGAGAACCTGTTCATTGACTAGAATGGGTATAAACCTGAACACACAAGCTGAGGCTTTCATAAGACTGGGGCGCTCGTGATTATGATAAAACATCTGGGATCTCATTCACTCTACTGGAATATTTCAGACATATTATCTAGAAGGATTTTCAGGGGATCCCACATTTGAACCAGAAAAGTTGGGCCGTTTCATGAACAAGTGCAAGAATTCTATGCACAACTAAATAAATTTCAGCAACGTCGTATCAAGTAGAAACTACGGTTTATAATACAGAAAATTCCTGGGACAATGCTACAGAAGTAGACTATTTTGGTCACCACGGCGCACGGCCAACAGCAACAACTTTGAAGAACGTACATCTAGCAGGTGAGTTGCTTCTGTACAATGCACACATCGCGTATGTTCGACGAAAATTAAGTGTCCTGATGTTAGCCACAAATCGTCATTCACATTACGTTCCCAACTAGACGTCACCCGTCGGATCAAAGAGAATTAATTTAGTTTCACCCAAAAATTTCGGGGAATTCAATGAAATGAAATCAGGTTTGGATAAACTGGTACAAATAATACTGCTGAATATAGCATACAAAAGACATTCCACCTTTCCTCACACAGAGTTCGCACTTGTTTCAATGGTACACTACTTACCATCAGGGTATACCCTAAAGGTATACCTTCAGGGATCCAAAAACGTTCGCAAACTCAGAAACACATATATATGGGAAGATACATTGTAATATATGGAAAGATGTCTATGAATACGCCTACAAAATAAATATATACATGAACATGAAATCCTACTTGGCCCGGCACCAAATATAATTATTACGTACATACATGCAGATGTGTACATATGAACACATGCGGTTATTGTTATACAAAGCGCGCCGGCCCGCGGTAATGCCTGCTTCCTTTCTACGTAAACACATCTGCCCAGCAAGTAAAATCTCTCAAATTACCCTACGTAATTTCTAAAAACTATCCGGTAATTTTAGGGGTAATGGCCCGAAATTAACCTAAAAATTACCCGTAGGGTAATTTACCCCACAAATTACCCATTTTATATACTTTAGATTTTCCAACTTGTTTCCACGAAAATACGGCTTCTTTCAATTCCACACGTAATTCGCCGAAAATACTTGGCGAAAGCTACCCCTTACGTTGTCAGTAACATAACAGTCGTCCGACTTAAGGCGAAATAACGGAAAGGCGTTTCACGCAACAACTGAAAATACGGCAGTCAGTGTAGAAATATATTTGTAGTACATGTTCACATGTACTACCGTAATTCGATATTCCGCGTTGTCGTAATACTTGAAATATCTCCGACACGTTTGCACGTAATGTTTGGCTAATGAATGAGTAATCCGTAAATTATAATTTACGGAGATATAGAATTTCAAACCTTCCATTGCAACTGTATCTTGTATCTAATTGGATACAATTGTATCTAATTAGATACAAGATACAGTTGCCATGGAAGATTTGAAATTTTATATCTCCGTAAATAAGCGAGATAGAGCAAAAGTGAAACATAACAATCTTACAGTATTCTTTTTACGCATTTCAATAATGCTACAGGTATCTGTTTCCAAACCGATACGTTTATGTGCTCATGACATACAGGTATGTATACATGTACGCATACCTTTGTATTAGTACATTTGACAACGCATCATTCCGGCAACCAATCAGAAAAATTCGACTGTTCAAACTATTTCTCCCACCGAGTATCAATAGAGACTCACACCAAACCAAAGAAAGCCGTGCAGGGCAACCGCATCACCCGCTGTTCCTGATAATTTGACGAAATGACACATTTAAACAAAACCCTGTGACATGAATGTAAAATAAAATAAAATAGAAATAAATCCTGCTTTCACCCGAAATTGGTACCCAGCACCGAGTTTCTACCCTCAAATGCCTGGGAAAGTGCTTGGACCATTACTGTATTTTATGTAGTGGAGTTGTAGAGATTCCCTCATTTTTGTTTGCAAACGATGCTTCATTTCTATACAACAACCTTTTGTATCATCTTTACATGCTGTTCAAATTGATAAATGTGACCTTGTAATACAATACAAATTTTGTGCACGTTGGTCTGCTCTTCTTTCTGTTGCGCAGTGGCTTGACGATACTACACGGATCTATCACCTAATTTTTTTTAGCTCCATTGTACTACGAACATCGTCTCATCCCGGACCGCGCTTCAGCAGTCCACGGCAACTCTGTGATATTACCCGCTTCCGGATACTAGTAAGCTGGAATATTGTGATGGTCACTGGAACGCTTGTGTACACTTTCCTGCGAGTCAAATCCTTTTGATTTCCATAGCTTGCTGGAACTTTGAACCTGTTTGTCTCATTTGTTCAGTTCGTTATAACCGATAGCCTGGTGAGTTACACTCGCATTTACCTAGTCTATTCCGTAACTCGTCTTGACCACTACAAATTGGTGAGCCCCGACATAGTCAACCCCTACATAGTTCAATTCATCCCTGCCGAGATCGCTGAAGTAGTCTCGAATCTTATTGAAAACATGTCTGAGGACCAACCGTACGATAAGATGAAGGACGTTCTAATTAGCAAGGTAGGTGTTTCTGAACAGCAGAAGTTAGACCAACTATTTTCTGAAATGAAGCTGGTTAATCGCAAGCCATCCCAATTCCTAAGATACATGAAGCAGCTTCTTGGAGGCAGAAAGATGAACGATACCATTTTTCGGCAGTCGTGGACGGAAAACCTATCATCGTCGACTCGTGGGATTTTGGCTACGTTAAGCAGTGTTGTGCATGTAGAGAAACTTGCGGAAGCAGCCAACAAAGTGTTGGATGTTAAACGTAATCCCCAGCCGATGAGTACTGTTACCAGCCAACCTTATGATGACCTGCGTCATCAAGTAGGGTGGTTGACCAAACATGTCCGGTAACTGGTTTGTAGTCTACACTCTCGATCGCACAGACCACGCAGCCGATCTAAAACCCCTCCTCGGCGTCCGACAACACTAGCATACGAAGACCATGGTCATTGTTGATATCGTCGTACGTTCGGTCACTGTGCCAAGAAGTGTACTGAGCCTTGCACATTTACTGCCTCACCGACATCACAGGGAAACGCAATGACCGGCCAGTGATGGCGACGACTGTGCCTGGTGTCTCCTCCAAATGTCGCCTATTCTACATCGCTGACGAATCTACAGACTACAATTTCCTGGTCGACACCGTTGCAAAGGTAAGTGTGATTCCGTGCGCCACAGGCAAACACCAACGCTGTCAGCCTATTTTCTGCTTACAAGCAGCTAACGGAACACCGATACAAACGTACGGTCGACGTTCACTCATCCTTGACCTTGGACTGCGACGTCGGTTCCGCTGGACTTTTTGGTGGCAGACGTTCAGACCGCAATTCTGGGTGCCGATTTCCTATCCCATTTTGGCCTCCTGTGGAATATTTTGCACCACACGCTTTTGGGCAGCCTGACTTCCTTGAGTGCTAAGGGCAAATTAACCAACATGAATTTGTAGCCGTCGTCTCACCCTCTCACGCGGCTCATCACGTGACAAGCCTAAGACTAAGTGTGATTCAGTGCGGTCAATACTCAGGCACGCGTGACGCGGTTGGACCCGGATCGGAACAATGAACAACACAACTGAACAGGACAGGACACGGCTCGGACGAGCGCCACTGTATTAAGCTTGTACACCGATCCATCAATAAAGATCCAAACTAATTGATTTAACTTTCTCATTGACTATCGTTGAGATATCGTTATTTGTTAGTGGGTACTCAAGCTATCACGGTTAAGAGTTCCACTACAAATTCCATCGGATTCCGTATGGCGGTACCGAAGCCCTCAAAATATTCTCAGCTGATCCAACAATACCCGCAGCTCATCAGTCCGTCGTATCATCCGCATTCTCTGAAACACGACGTGACACATACCATTGTTTGAACCACACCAATAGAACACGTAAACTGGTGGATGCAACCATTTCGCATTGACTCATCAGTATCAACTTTACGATAACATGAAACGGTTTTTTTTATATCCAACTGTTAGGGGTTGGTGGGATGGAGATTCGATTGATGGGTTAGGAAATGTTACTAAGTCCAGGGCAGGGTCAAGTTAACGAACAATTGTTTCTGAACACACAGAGTCAGCTTCAGTCAGTTGATTGCGACAGCTTCAGCAAACCGAAAGGGTCTTGATCTCGAATGACGTAATGAGATTCTGAATGCACAAGACAGATCAATGACGTGACCAGTGGTCAGGATGTGTCTTGCGATTGCGGACACTGATTGTTTGCGTGGTTCAACAACATTGCCGTTCCTCGGTAATACTGAGTTCTGCACCCATTTACGCAAGTGTTCCTTCACTCTGGAAATCAAACACCTCTCGGTTCTGCCTATGTAATTTTCTTTGCAGTTACGTGTAAATTGGTGGATACATTGTGAGGTGGCACCGACAGGCTGATCTCCATTTGATTGAAGACTCAGGTAGCTTTCGGGTTTGAGCTGGCACACAAAGTTCGGCTGCGTGGAACGTTCGTTTAATCAAACTAGTCAGTCTTTGTGGTGTTTGATGCGTACTTTAATCGCCTTTGAGGGGCAATTCTATATGAACCTTCTTCTTTCTTACGGTGACCGCCGGTTCGGATGGCGGTTTCGGCCTACTGTGCCTTTCTATGAACCTTTTTGGGTAACCATTAGGTTGTAAGACAGAAGTGATCAAGTCTAGTTCCTCCGCAAGACTGTCGTGAGTACATATTTGCCTTGCGCATGCGAATAGTGTATTCACTAATGCGCGCTTTTGATGGGCCGGTGTGAAGCTATTGAAGTTTAGGTATTGACGGGACCACGTGGATTTCCTATAAATACCTCTTTTGATAGGGCCATCTTCCCGGCGACTTATGAGTATGTTTAAAAACGGCAAACAATAATCAGTCTCGAATTCACATGTTACCTTCAGATTGGGATTACAACTATTTAAGCGTCACACTAGGTTATCTATTGTCTGTTTGGACCTACCAAATACTAGTGTATCATCAACGTAGTGTTTGTAGCATGACAAACGTGCTATGTCTCCGACTAATTCTTGTTCAATCATTAACATGTAAAAGCCAGCCAAGAATGGCCCTAATAGACCTCCCATGGCACCGATCAAGAAAACGAAGGCCGACGTTTTCAGTGCATAAAAATAAGGCTTCCGTCAGAATATCGCTAGGCAGAGGCAAATTAATTTGGCTCGTTTCAACTAGCTCACAATTGTCTCGTGTAACGGGACGTTCGTGAACAATGACTGAACGTCTATGGAACACATCAACTCATTAACGCGATTGATGTTGTCCAAGTCATTGACCAGTTCGAAAGAATCCTTAATAGAATATGCCTGAAACTTTTGTTTTTAAGGAATAAATATGGCGACCAAACAGCTCGCTATAGTGACCAAAGGACAACCAGTAACCGCTCGCCCCAGACGTCTTACCCCCGGAAAGCTGAAACTTGCTAAAGCGGAATTTGCCCATATGCTTCAGCTTGCTATTATCCGCCCATCCAGGAGCGCATGGTCTTTCATCTCGCATTCGGCCTCTAAGAAAACACCAGACGATTGGAGACCATGTGGTGATTCTCCAGCACTCAACACTGCTACCATACCCGGCCGTTATCCTATTCCCCACATTCATGGCTTTTCTCTGACTCTCCATTCTAAGCGCGTTTTCTCCAAAACCGAATCGGTGCGCGCCTACTACCAAATCCCCGTCGCTGAAGAAGACATTCCAAAGACTGCGATAACAACTCCATTTGGCTTGTACGAGTTCCGTCGAATGTTCTTCGGCCTTCGAAATGCAGTTCAAACATTCCAGCGTTTTATGGATCGAGTTGTAAGTGGTCTAGATTTTGTCTTTCTTTACCTCGACGATGTTTTGGTAGCCAGTTGTCCTCCCGAAGAACATGAAATACATCTTCGTGTTTTACTGGAAGGCATAAATGAATGCGGCACCTCCATCAATTTACCAAAGTGCGTTTTTGGCGTCTCACCCCTCGAATTTCTTAGACATTTTATAGACACACTTGACACCAAACCTTAGGGCACCAAAGTGCAGGCGCTGGAGGAATATCCCATTCCTAATCCTATCGAAAAGCCTCAACGTTTTATTGGAATTGTTAACTATTATCGCCGCCCTACTCCTCACTCGTCACGGTTTCTGAAGCCGTTAGTCGATCTGCTCCGGGATTCTAAAAAGGACGTTATCTTAAGTCTTGAGGCGCTTCAAGAGTTCAACGACGTGAAGAAAGCACTCAGCGACGCAACGACCCTCATTCATTCTAAACCAGAGCCGACCGCTCATTCGATCCTCTCCACTGATGCGTCTAATCATGCTGTTGGTGCAGTGCTTCAGCAATGCGTCCGCGATAATTTACGACCAATATCATTTTATTCCCAGAAGCTACCACCCGCGCAAGCCAATTATAGCACTTTTGGTCGCGGGCTCCTTCCCATCAATTTGTTCATCAGACATTTTCGTCATTTGCTACGGGGAAGGAACGTCGCCATTTTAACTGACCATAAACCTTTAATCCACGTTTTTGCCGATGCGTTCTCCGGAATACATGCTAACGCTGTTTCTAGTCTGTGTGATATAAGTCCCGAAAAAATCGCTGAAACTCCAAGGTCAGTTCCGGATTTTCCATCCATTTGCGTCCCACCTTCCGAATGTTCCCGTATCCCCTTACCTTCTTCCGAGTCCACTGTTTTGTGCGATACTTTCACAGGCACCCCATGTCCAATCCCATCCTCGTCTCTTCGTAGACCCATTTTTTCCATTTGCATTCTTTGTCCTATCCTGGTGTCCGCGCCACGCCCGAACTAACTGCTGCCCGATATGTTTGGCTCAATATGAACAAAGATGTGCGGTGGTGGACTAAGTCATGTCTTCATTGCCAGAAGACCAAGGCACACCGCCACACCATCACCTCCCCCAGAAATTTCCTCACTCCAGACGCACGTTTCTCCAAGTTCATGCTGACTTGGTTTGTCAATTACTCCCACCAAACGGTAAAACTTCCCGTTTACATACATCGACAAATTTACATAATGGCCTTTTGCCGCCCCCCTTATCGATATTTCGTCTGAGACAGTAACCAAAGCGTTCCTCGAGCATTGGATTGCTGATTTTGGCACAGACCGAGGGTCGCAATTCCAGTCGGCCCTCTTCCGCCACTTGACCCGTCTGTTGGGTTGTGACCACATCAGGACAACTGTATACCATCCTGCTGTTGATGGGATCGTTGAACGTTTTCATCGACAGTTGAAAGCACCACTCACGACGCAGTCGACACAGAGTCGGACACAGCGCTTACCACTCACTCTCCAGGCATCAGATCCGTCCTGAAGGAAGATATACAATCTTCCACTGTTGAATTGGTCTGCGGCACAACGCTACATCTCCCAGGTGATCTTTTCAACCAAAACATGCAAGCTGCGACAGACCTGAATCTACCACAGTGTGACTCAGCACAGGGACTTCAAAAGGGCCAATGACGGAGGAACTCGAAATAAGAGAGGAGGAGGTTAAAGATAGATGGGATAAGCTAGACGTGACCAAGGCAGTGAGGCCGGACTGTATCCATGCAAGGCCACTAAGACCTCTCAGTTATGTTTTACAGGAACCTCTCACCATATTGATCAAACTTACCCTACAGATGGCCATCATCCCAGATGACTGGAGGAAGGCAGGGGTTATACCCATCCATAAGGGGGGTAAGAAGCACGAGGTGGGCAACTATCGACCAGTAAGTCTCACATCAGTTATCCTGAAACTGCTGGAAAGAATGATTAAGGATAGGATTGTGAGACACCTTACTGAGAATGGGCTTCTCTCTGCAAACCAACATGGATTGATGAAGCACAGTTCTTGTCTCACCAACCTGATTTGCTTCCTCGATGAGATCACAGATAGGCTGGATAGAGGAGAGGAAGTTGAGGTTTGCTATTTGGACTTCAGGAGGGCATTCGAGTCCGTGA
>LUCH01007222.1:6512-28913 GCA_013368495.1 Paragonimus heterotremus
TCTATACACAGGGCTGAGGAAGATGGCCAATCAGAACCCGAGGTTAGCGGTCAGTGAGCATAAGGCGACTCCTGTTTGGTGGCTTGTTTCCGGACCGTGGGGTCCCATATATATACGGACAAGAACACCGTGTAAACTGAATCTCGTTCGGTATCTGTATTGTGCTAATACACGTTTTTCGTTGCCTCGTGACGTTTCCCTTTCTATGTGAGGTAGACCCTATTGTGCTTCGATTACGTGCGTTGAACATTGTGTTTTGTCGCCCTTGACTGACTCTTTGGAATATTACTGGTGCTCCTGTTTCACGTAGACCGAGATTGCATATAGTGAGCTATTCAGCGACCGCATTTTGAACTGACTGTTGACGTTTATATTTTTGTATTGGATTAGTACCCTATAATCTAAATATTATATAAAGCTTAAACGAGAACACGGGGCAAAATGTGATGGAAAAAATAAGACCTGGCTCATGATATTTCCTTAAGTTGCGCTTGTTTAGAGTTTCACTAAACCGAGTGACGTTTCCTAATATACTTCACCCTACTAGCACAATTAGGGATAAATGAGGGTGAATCCCTAATTCAGTCTAAGGGAGCAATCGGAAAATCATTTAGGGATTTGGTAGGGGTTTTAAACACGTTCCCTATTTTAGCTCTAACGAGCATAACGCACAAAATTTCTGACTTATCCATCTCACGTACCGTGAATTAACCATGAACCACCTAATCCACCCCAAAATTACCCCTAAACCACCTGTAACGAATATAATAGATAATATTTTTGATAGTCACATTCACATCTACATTTTTGATGATCTTGGTTTTTTACCTAATTTTGTTTTAGTCAAGCTGTTCCTTTTGTAACATCCGTCCCGGGGCTACAATCACAACTCGTTGTGTGCCCTGCTATTTTGACATGCTTTCTCTGTACGCTCTACTTTCCAAGGTCGACAGAAACACACGAGAATCAATGTGCTGAGTCCTTGTTTTTCTATTGTAGATTTGTTTCCGATAGTGACTATAGACTAGATATTATTCTGTGGGTTCAGTTCCAACACACCTAATTCCGTCCTAAGTTACCACGAAGCGACCCAGTTCACCTCTGAACTAACCCGAAACTACGTACTTCACCCACCTTCACCCCGAAACAACTAACTGCAACATAACCGGCTCTGGAACAACGTACGTATTTCATCTTGCAAGTACTACCCAAACGTCGTATACTGTTCCCACGCAGTATCGCATTGACTGGAAAGGACATCCATCGAAAATGAATGAGGAAGTTTGTGACGGTAAATTAAGTATGCAAAATTAATTCTTCTTCCTCACCACAAAACCTCTTGTACGTGCCAGTTGAATAGCTACCGATTAGATCGAGATAGTGACCTAAAGTGCTCCTTGGCAAACAAAAATGTCTTCTAAACGACAGATAAGAAGTGAAGTGAAATAGCCATATCTTTTGGTGAGCTTGGAGACCTCATGCAAACGGAATCCCCGTAAGTGTGTGGGACGACTGTTGTTTGCTTTCTAGCATACAGACCGCCACTGCAGTTAAGTTTCATTATCGGCAGTTATCAGTAGGTTTTTCTATTTATCGCTTGCCCATCTTTACCCTTTGCATCCCTACCTCGAAGCTTTCCAAGTTTAACGAATTGTATACGCAGAAAGTATTCAAGACATACCCGAGTAAGCCGGTTGCAGTATACATATTACACTTCCAGTCTATCGCCAATGTAGGAACTTGGCTGTTCACCAAGTACCACATCATAGTCATACCCGGAAAGGGAAATTCCGCGAGCCAACTCGTCAAACTGTTCCCCACATTATGACACAGAAGAGTTGTGTATATTACAATATACATGGATTCATTATCAAACATTGTTGAATTTGATATAGTCAGAGAATGGAAACGCCAGCTTGGTCCCGCTGACCTGGCCAATGAAAAAAGCCTCAGTATGCAGTACGAGTTCATACTAGTGGCTGCTTCAGCCTGACTCATTTGAACTGTAAATAACTTCTGGGTATGCAGTTTAGGTTCAAACTAGTAGCTGCTCCACTCAACTGACTAAGGCTATCAACAACGTCTGGATATGCATTGAACGTTCACACTAGTGGCTACTCCAACTCGATTCAGCTAGACTATGAGTAACGTCTCAAAATGCAATATGAGTCCAAACTATTAGCTGCTCCACGCGGTTGACTTAGGCCATCAACGACGTCTGGGTATGAATTATATGTTTACACTAGTGACTATTTCAACTTGAATAACCTAAGCTATGAGGAGCGTTTGAGTGTGGAGTTTATGTCCGCACTAGGGGTCATTCCAGCCTGGTTCACTTAGGCTAGGAATAACGTCTGGGTATGTCATATAGGTTCACACTTGTAGATACTTCAACCACATTCACTTGAGACATGAATAAAGTCTGGGTATGTAACATGGGTTCATACTAAAAGCTACTCCACCTGAGTGACTTAAGCTATCAACGTATCAGTTTGCAGCGCACGTTCACACTAGTAGCTGCTTCAACCTGATTCACTTAAGCTATGAAGAACTGCTAAGTATGCATTCACACAAGCTGCTGCTCCAACTTGATTTAATTGAGCTACGAATAACGTTTCAAACTGTGGTATGAGTCCAAAGTAGTAGCTGTTCCACCCGATTGACTTAGACTATCAACAACGTCTGAGATTGCAGTATGCGCTTACACTAATGGCTATTCCAACCTGATTCACTTAAACTGTAAACAACGTCAGAGTATGCGGTATACGTCCACACTATTAGCTGCTCCCTCGGAATTACTTTTACCATGAACAATTTGGAGAACGAACACATGCGGGAAGTCGTTGAAAACGTGTAGTTGAGACGTTTGGGGTACATGGTAATCATCTTCTTTGATTCCGTTGGTTGTCATAATGATTGGATCATTCTTCTGCACCGCGATAGATACTTCGTGCTCTAAACATCACAGTGTGACTGGCTGAGATGTAATTCGCAGGCAGCCTGAGTTCATCTGTTTCCGTATACTGTTCCGTATGAACGCCACACGACCTCAATCTAGTAAGAAACAATGGAGTAGAGTGAATAAAACTTACTTCTGAAGATTATCGAAGACAGAGTGAGACATGATATCCTTTTCTTACGCCGTTTCATAAACATCGAAGATAGAAACAACCATATGATAGCGTCACCTTCAGCCATTTCTAAGAGCAATGTTTCATCGACCAGTATCTACCGGAAATCGGGCAAACGAAGAGAAGTAGTATAAATAACGTATAGACAAAGGAGCTGGGAATGTTGTGATACATGTGTCAGTATCAAATGTGTTGATTTTCTTGTTGAAACGCAGAGCAAACACTGTATGGTCGTATGTTTTCATTTCGACCATATCTTCAAAACGCCGCATAACAAAGCACTCTCAGTCTACAGGATGACGCATTTCATCTCGAAAATTGCAATGATCCTATTTATAAAACTTGAGAAACTGAGATAACGCCGATAACGGGATATTTTCGCGAAAATGGAGGGAAAACTTTTCATCACCAAGCCAAAATGTTTGGGATTTATTCGATGTATTTCAATTTTTCCATCAACGACACTTATTTACAATTGATGTATTGTAGGTACTTTGCCTGAAATTTCGATGTTAAAATTTCAGAAAACATTTGAAAAGCGAGGATTCGCGCCAAAAGGACCGTTTTGCCTTTCGAACGACCTTCAGGGCGAATCTCCTGACACGGATAATTGCCTACACATGACATGCCCACAAATGGCACACACTTTAAAAAGGTGAGATTCATGAATGTCCAAATCATCTCACTCTTATTGCCTCCTCATATACTAACTTTCTACGTTGTCTTCGGTTTTTTCAATCGAAGCTTCTCTCCAACATCACGGGCGTCGTAGTACAAACAACGCATCCACTTGCTCACGTCCTTTCACCGTTTTCGGACCCATTTCTTGGGATGGAACAGTTTATGCGTTCGACAAAACTTAGAATACTGCTACATTTCACTAACCTTCTATTAGTCGCTGTAGAATGGAGTCTTTCAAAACGAATTTATTTTTCCTTCAGCATAGGTTTTCTCCGCTGCCAGCTCTGACCCAATGGCCTCCCGCATACAATGGCGAAACAGTAGTCGGGCAGGAGGATCGCTCATTGCTTTTAGGCAGTCTATCTAACAACGTTGAAGTTACTAGCTGTACACTCACCAAAACGCTTCTAAACTGCAGTCTCTGTGGGTTAGATTCCGTTCACGGGAACTCAATGCACTATTTGCGGGCAAAGCATGTGATCGGATGTCGCACGCAGCCTGACCCCGAGCGTCCAAATCGGGGAACAGGCGGCATTGGTGGAGACCTTCCTTCAAGATTGCTACGTCTTTAATCAGTTCATTCTGCTTGGCGACGACTTCCTGAGACAGATGTATTAATTTTGATAGCTGAGAGGAGATGACCGATTCGTTTTGCGGTGAATATGCTGCCGAAGTAGCCACGGACGAACTGGTGGACGGTTGCAACGAATTTGGCGGTGACGTGGAATAAAGGGATAGATTTTTGGAGAGAACTGCCAAACAGTTGGCGGGAATATAAAGTGGAGGTGGCTGAACGAGGCCGGATGGGTAACGGCTGCCACAGGCATTACATTAGGTGAGATGGACAGTGGGATGCGTGAGTACCGACGGAGGATGCAGCGGAATCGTTGACAACAGCGCCTGGGATACGTTGACTTGAAGGCGCAAATGGGTAGCGCTTCTTTCCTCACGAGATACCAACGTGGGATACTGTGCAGCTGAGGCGCTAGTAGCAAGATCGGGCGAACAGCCGTCGGAGTCCTCAGATGATGACTGAGACAGAAGTTTCTTGGGTTGTTTGCTAAAAACCAATAGGAATTAAAGGCACATCAACAATGCCTGAACCCCTGCCTCTGCTTTCCCATTCGCGTGGTTACATCAGACGAATCTACGTCTGATGTAATCTCCGTCTTTTCAGCGTAACAACGGGCTTGCCAATAGTCGTCTAAGAACACAAGACAATCGCGAAGTCGATACCCGTTGTGCTAATTACTCTGACAGATATCTTTTGCAGAGTCGGGTGGGGAAGCTTAATAAGCTCTCACAGCTGTGGTAAACTGGAAAGGCGGGTAATCTGGCCACGATGCCATACCATCGTGTATCCACGTGAAACTGGGCACCGCGCAACATGGTTCCTTATCCTCCAAGAACGTTACAATACCGTACATCTGCAGTGGAAGCTTTTTAATTTTTACAATTGACATGTACTGGATGATAAATCAAAGTGTGTTGAAGGTTGTAAGTCTAGAACGAAACTTTATTATTTTTCATATGACGTGCTACTTACAGGTATGACGATAAAAACAAAACGTGGACGAATGCGGAAGTGCAAACCCCGTGTTAATGCTAGACGCACGAGGTATGAAAACGTCCAGCGATAAATCATTGACAAGAAACATTTGCAAATGGTGAGAAGAAAAATCATGGGTGAAGAAAGGTCGGAATGGGGTAAAGGGATGACAACTCACAATAGTAACTTCAGAAATGGGGTTACCTACATCAACGACTATGTAAAGGACATTGATAATACGGGTAGTGTTGTTTGACTGAATTTTTGAAAGCAAAATGGAACCGTTGACACACACTGATCGTCCAAGCAAAAAAGGACCATTGATGGGAGTACCACCATCACAATGAAAGACTTGGACGGGAACAGAAGCGGAATAACTTTCTGGTGAACGCCTGTACAATTGCTCCACTGTTCATGTTGGCATTTAAGCACTGATTTTATTCTATACACGAAAGACTCGAGCTGAAAGGCAGAGAAGTTATCCGGTGAACCATGCGTGGCCACATCACCGGCAAGATGCTCCAACGGATGCACGTTCATACCATCCCGACCCGTTCATACAACTCACAATAATTCAACAAAAACACGTTCGTTAACTGTTTCGCAAAATCATGATGTGTTACGCCGAAGGTGGGATGACAAAATACATATAGACACGGACAAATCTAAAAGGCTGCTACACTAACCATCAGCCAAAATATTCCGCAAAGCAACCAGCCCGATATATAAAAGAAATCGTCGGCACTCGTGAATTTCCTGGTCTTAAAATCTGTCAGTACGCGACACTTACGAGGGACTTCACGAGACAGGCCCTTCCGGCATTCTAAAATCCTTTCGTTTACGCGTTGGAGGGCTTGTAAGCCTATAGGAACGTTTCGGTAAACCGGCCCTGATGTTCAGTTATTAATCATACGACGGAAAACACCCAGGCACACCGAAAGCATATGGTCAATGAGGAGAGCGAAGATCATTTTGACGGGTAGCGACATGAGTATGGACAGGGATGGAGGGCGCGCGATGGAGAACGATGCGTCTGTTCGAACAGAAAAAGTTTGCGGCGTGAACGTGACTTTCCCTTCGTCGTAGACTCCTCGTTGGTCGCACTTATCAGAGCCGTAGTGTGCACGTTGCCCACGTACCTGTTTACTGTACGAGGGAGCCGGTGTGTCACTGATTATCGCTTTTAAACTGACCGTAACGAGGACAATGTCAATAAGTATGTCACTGCGAAGCACGCCACGAAATTCTTCATTACGTTCGAAAGACATACATTGGCGTCTTCCGCTTGGCTGTCTCCTCATATACACCAAACACAAACGGTTCAGTTACGATCGACTCATCCGGGTGACAGGACACAGACCATATTGCGAACTTCCCCGCATTTGTTGGTGATTGACCATCCACATTCACCTGGATTCCAACGAGAGTCACATGATGCAGCTGCCCGCTTGGAATAGCAGTCCCAACGCCCTTAGTCAAACCTAAGTGGGCATATTCGTCCTGATAAACGGCACGTATGGGCTAACATCTCGGCGTCGCCAACAATGTTTGCGCATCACTGGGTAACGCCGGTATTCTTTCCTTCAAGATGCGTAAAAGTCGTGTCACCTGCACTCTAGGGGTGTTGCTGGAAATTGCACGGCCCCGTAGGCGATCGAGAACGCTAGCGTTAGGGAGAGCACCATCCGGATCCTGCACACCAATTCCTGTTATTCTTTCCTGTGTATCCGAAATCAATCATATTATTATCATTACAGTTAAAGTTGCCTTCAGATAGCGGCTGTGATACATGTTCTTGTACGGAGCCAACAGTGAATGCGGAACGTTGGGAAACGTCTACATCACCCAACAAGTGTTGTACATTGCGACTGAATTCAGCAAGTGAACGTTGCACATTCCAATGAATGGTGAAACGATTGGCTGACACTTCAGATAGCCACTAAGGATTTAACAAATGTATTGAGTTCTATTAATTCAGCGTTATCGTGGTGTCAATCAGACATAATCACAGGGTTGGCGAACTTAACAAATGATAGACACGGTCAACGGGGTGCGAATTTGAACAAGGCGCGCGTGAATAATCGAAGGGGTTAGAGTTCGGCTGAACAAATAATTGGTTTATACGTCTAACAAATACTTCCTCAATCTTAATGCAATCCGTTTACGTTATCCACTTCACGTATCATATGAATTGACGGTATACTGGCGCACAGGTAATTAAATAAATTTTCACCAACCAGCCAACTATTGGTCAAAAATTTCACCCCTAAATCACCCCTGAAACACTCTAATTTACCTATAATTTAATCGCAAATTGGTGCTACCAGGGTATCAGTCGTATTGCTCCCACGTGATTTGAAGACACAACGGAGATAATTTTAACAGAGGATAAATACGAAAATGTGTTGAAATGGATGGTTGATTCCGCCAGTCTCTAATTTTCCAAGAACATGCACGCTAGCGACAATGAACGCAGGGAGAACACAGGGCTGGCGACCTCGAAGGTGTGATTTGTATTACTGATTATAGATTCGTTTGATTAACTTGGTTTGAAAGCTGAGTGTACATGTGAAATTGAGACAACCAGGTTTTGTTGCAAATGTTTCAGGATTGTTTGAACACACATTGTCATCGTCTTTTGGGATGCAAGTCATTTCCGCTCATGAGACCCTGGGCTCATCGAAGGATCATTTCTTCTCTATCGTTTAGGACACATTTTTGTTCACCAAGAAGCACATTGGGTCACCATCTCGATCTATTCGACATCCTTTTACCTTGCGCGCGCAAGAGGTCTTGTGGCATAGATGGAATCCTCATAACTGTGTGAGACGACCGTTGTTTGTCTTCTCGCCTACGGACTGCCACCACCGTAACGTTTCATTATCGGCAGTTATCAGTAGGTTTTACAAGCTATCGCCTGCCTATCCCCATCCTTTAGATCCCTACCTCAGCGTTTCCCAAGTGTAAAGAATTGTATAGACAAAATACTGAATACCTGTTCAAGTGAGCCGGTTGCAGTATATATATTACACTTTCAGTCTGTCGCCAATGTAGGAACCTGGCAGTTCGTCAAGTACCACTTTATAGTTGTTCCCGGAAAGGGAAATCTCGCGAACCAACTCGTCAAACTGTTCCCAACCTTATATCACACATGAGAGTTGCATATATTGTAACCTGTGAGCCGGCCGTTTCTGCTCCGGTCATCCGTGACACTTGCGGACCAACTGTGGGGGTAATGTGAAGACACCTGGAGACAGCGATCTGCCGAATTAGGGGTTTCGAAAACAGTCTTGTAAAAGGGAACAACAAGAAACAAGCATGATCCAAAGGCCCGGCAAACCATGCACACGGCTCACACAAACGATAACTAAAACGGTGCTGATAGCACAGCCACACGCCCCGTCACCAATTGAAATTTAACTCGTGCGCGCCTGCTGGTTTCAGTCGTACATCACGCTAGTACAATATATTTGGATTCACTATCAAACTGCCGATTCTGATCAATCCATAGGAGGAAATCCCTAACTTGGTCCCGCTTACCTGACGCATAAAGAAGGTCCGCGTATGCAGTTCGCGTTTACACTAGTAGCTGCTTCAACCTGATTCACTTATGTTATGAAGAACGTCTCAGAGTGTAGTTTACGTTCACAATAGTAGCTGGTTAAGCCTAATTCACTGCAGCTATGAACAAGTAATTTCTAGCACTATCGGTTCACACCAGTAGATGCTTCAACCTGATTCACTTATGTTATGAAGAACGTCTCAGAGTGTAGTTTACGTTCACAATAGTAGCTGGTTAAGCCTAATTCACTGCAGCTATGAACAAGTAATTTCTAGCACTATCGGTTCACACCAGTAGATGCTTCAACCTGATTCACTTAAGTTATGATCAATGTCTGTGCATGCAGAATGTGCTCACATTAAGAGCCACTCATTCCAAACCACTTTTACCACGACCAAGTTGGAGAACGAACACATGCGGGAAGTGATGAAATACCTGCAGTTAATGCGTTTGGGGTACATGGTAATCATAATCTTTGATTCCGTTGATTGTCATATTGGATGGAATATTTTTCTGCACCGTGGTAGATACTTGGTGTTCTAAGCACCATAGTGTGAGTGGCAGAGAGGTATACCTCCCGGCGATCCGCAGGCAGCTTGATTTAATCCGTTTTCGTATATTGTTCCGTATAAACGCCGCGTGACCTCATTCTAGTTTGAAATAGTGTAGTAGAGTGAATAGAATTCACTTCTGAAGATTATCGATGATAAGGTGGGATATGATATCCTTTTCTTACGCCGTTCCATATACACCAGTGGTTGGAACAACCATACGATGGGGTCGTTTTTAAACATTTCTAAGAGCAAGGTTCCATTGATCAGTATCTACCTGAAATCTCGTAAACAAGGGGAAGTAGTACAAATATTTTATAGACAAGGAAGTTGGAAATATTGACATATGTTCTTGTTGAAACGCAATGCCAACACTGTATGGTCGTATATTTCCATTTCGAACATACATTTAAAACGATGCGAAATGAAGTAATCTGAGCCTATAGGATGACGTATTTCATCTCGAGATTTTCAATGATCGCACTTAGAAGACTTGAAAAAGTGAGCCAACTCCAATAACGGGTTGTATTCGCGAAAACGGTGAAAAATGGTTTTATCACCAAAACAGTACTTTTGGCACTTATTTGATGCAATCCAATTTTTCCATTAACACCGCTTATTTGCATCTGATGTACTGCAGGTACTACGCCTGAATTACCGATTTCAAAATTTCCAAGACTATTTTTTGAAAAGAAACAAGCTTTACGCCACGAAGACCGTTTTGCCTTTTGGACGACCGTCAAGCCGAATCACCCGAAACGGATAACTGCGTCCCGTAAAAGCGATTAATTCCTATCTGTCAAGTTACTGAAAATGTTGGGAACATAAGGTAACCCGACTTCATATATGTGTTCGGCAATCGTCTCATTCACGTAGCCTTACGATAGTCTAAAATAAGCAGATAGATTAAACTTTGTTATGTCGGCCCCTTCAATCATTGCTGGCTGTTTCGCTTGCTCCCTTAGTCACATTCATCATGTAGAACATCACGACTGAGCGCTATCCGGCATCAACCTGTAATCCATGTTTGTTTCCTACTTTCATATGAATACAATGCGACTTCCTCCAACTACCTTAAACCAACACAACTTGTTACTCCGTATTGTTAACGTTTCCAACTAGCCATTTATTTTCGTCCCCACATAAGCGTAAATGCGCATGGTCCCCCCGTGAAATTTTCGTATGATAAATTTCTCCTCACCGCTGTGCCCTACATTCGCGCCCGGGACCACGGTGTGATTTAGTATCAGATATGGAACACCAACAGTCCCATGCTTGAGGATCTAATAATGCTACTCAAATATCCACATTATATGGGGTGTGATGACAACATATAACGGTCGAACGAAGTCACGCATTTTACAAAATCATCTAGGATCATTCCAGCAACCAGAGCGATACTCAGCAGCAACGAATTACTCAGTTTCAGGTACGACATTCAGACAATTTATTTTGGAAACCTGGGGGTCGCTGCTGTTTACCAACTGCTAGTGACGTTTACTGTGCGCTGAGTGGGGATAGATATCTACTGAATCCCGCAATCCAGTCGGGATTATTCACGTTCAATCAACCACGGACAACCCACTCATAGTGAAATAAAGTCAGACAGCAATGATCCGCCCGGTGGGCCCACGGCGGAGTGTTATTACTGTACCCGAGACGACCTCTGGGGCCGAACGGCGTGTGTCGAATCTATATGAGTCGTGGTGCCACTCGCTGACTTAGTTCGTGCGACTTCTTTAGGTCGACCGACCAATATACCGAAAGAAAGTAAATCATGAGATATGAATAACTGGCGCTAACCAACCCAGACAACTAACGATGAGGCCGATCTCACAAACTCGCATTACTTAATAACCCCACTGCGACTGATGTACACGTTTTTAACGAAAGAACATTAACTGTATATGTATAATTTTACTCGTCAGTAGGTGATTACATCTTCGCAGTTGTTCTTCAACTTTCCATATTCTTTCTGGAAATGCACCAAAAACGAGGATTTGTATCAGCGTCGATGATGTGCAGTTTTATGCCAGAGCCCCGTTGGCCGATGTGTGCATCAGTTCCACCGCCGAACAACGATGAAGAGAGGTTGGACTAATGCAGCGGGCCCGTGAAAACAAGAAAATACCGAGTTTGCCAGGAGCAACTCACGTGTTATCCGTTACGGCAAGCGATGAACCGGTGGACCTCTCTAGGTGACGCCGGCGGCGTGTGCAGAAAAAATCTTCCGCGATAATGGGGACTTATAGACACACCCAGCGGTACCATTGGGGGCAGTGCTTGCATGAAATTCACTTGTCCATGCTTTGATCTTCGAGTGAAGATATCTCCCACATTCACCGCAAATGTCCGTAGACAACTCCACGTGGTCGATTTCTTTAATGTAGGCCTGCGGCGTCAATTAAAGTGGTCTGATGCTGGTCCTGGTTGCGGTTTTTCTGGAATTGTCGTGATGTGGCGCGGCCGCTTTGGTAGTGGTCGAAGGGGATGCAAGAAGACTTCACCGAGGTGAGTTGAGGAGATGGTGTCGATGCGCCAGGTTGGTCGATGGATGACGAAGGAAGATCGGTCGCGTTGTCTGTCACTGGTAGCTGCAGTTTAGTCGAGGCTTGTAAAAGCTTCCAGGTTGACAATGAATGCCGGGGTTTCTTCATATGCAGGAAAGTAGGGCGGCAATGGGTTACTTTGGCATGTAAGGAGAAACCGCTGCATATTTACTATAAATTAGTTGAATGCTTCGAGAAACGTTCCGGGATGTCTGTTACCCGGGTTCGTTGAACGCCGACAGTCCTGATAGTCCGGCGTGACTTCATTGCGATTTTTTGAATGTGGAAGCCGGTGTGTAACTGACTGCGTTAAATTCACGGGTCCACCTTGGGGTGACCGGGAAATGGCTTGGTATAAACCGAGCGGTGACAGACAAAATACCATTCGTACTGTCCGTATAATTAGCGAAACAGAAGCATTGTACGCCTACACGGTACCATATGATCCATGAGAAGGTGCCAGTCGCAGATCCAGCACCCCTGATAAACCCTTTGGGAACCCCTGTCACTTTCGATTATCAGTATTTGCATTTCGGTGGCATCACCGGAGAGCTCCCCTCCGGTCTATAGTGCACCGAGAGGCGCCTTACTGCCCATGGCACCAGGTTCCTTGCGATCGTGTTTATTCCGGGATAACCGGAGGTTGGGCGAAAGCCGGCTTAGCCTGTCAGTTATCCATGATGTGTTATAAAACACTCTTGACTCTTTCAGCAGCTTCCCATAGGCGAGCGCGACCGTCATAGTTGTCCCGCTCGATACACCGATGTGTTGCACCCACGAAGTTGTTATATCCGATTCCAAATATTGGAGACGCCGAAGTGGTTGTTACGCCGTTTGCTGGCATGCGGAATACACCGCTGTTGCAAGCAGCTAAGGAACGACGAGTCCAGTTGCTGGACTTCATGCAGGGAGGTTGAGAATACCGCAACACTCCTAGTGTGCATAGCCCCGCAGAACTGTTGGAGAGCGGCGGGATTCGAACGATATTAAAATGATAAAAGTGAACACGGTGAGACTTAACCGTTGGTTCACGTCTTCTAGAAGGTGCACTTGGCACAGTAATTACCGTACTAACGGCAGTTTTTGAGTGATCGCCGCTTGGGTGACGGCTCTGTCATCCATGATCACCTTACTAGTGTTTATAGACCCGCTGTATTGGATAAAGGTCCGCAGGGCGTGAGCAACGGCTTCGGTCGTCTCGTTTGCCAGTCATCAGAAGCAGTCACGGTTAGAACGAACAGGTAGTACCTGTCCTAACGGCTTCCGTATGTAGCGCCTATCTTCATCACTTCGGGATAGCTCCGGTACACAATTCAGCGTTCGAAGGTCATGAGGAAGAATTGGGAAACGCAGCTTTTGTATCCGGAACAAAGCGGGCGTGCACCTATTCGGAGGGTTTGTTGGCAAGTTCTAATAGGTGTGATGGGGAGCTTCTTTGGGCGGTGTGTTTGGCATGCAGGCTGAAAATATTCCTACCAGATGTGTTCTCATCAAACCCACTCCGTACATAATTGCACAGCATGAATGAGCTAACGCCCTGCATTAGGCAAGACAGTATATTCTTGATCCCCTCTTTGTCCAGAAGCCGGCGACAGAGCGCTATTCGGGCGGTAACGAAGTCCATCGGGTGACTGTGCGTAACATCTGCTCCAGTCATCCGGAAAAACCACTCAGCGCTCCGACTGACGTCGACAAACGACTGGCATTCCGTTTGTCCCTGCGACTTGCGCGGACACCGCGGCCGGGAATTAGCGGTTAACCCCTCTTGGTGCATACGCAGAATCTTCGGCTTATCTCCCTCCTAGTGGAAGTCTTGGTGCGTATGCGACAGCATGCCTCGATGACCTGCTGAAACTGACGAATATCGACCATGAAGGGGCCGAATGTCTCGGACAAGTTCGTGTCCCGCCCAGATCCAAAAAAACTACCGGAATGTTCCGGTCAAATCAACGGCAAACGCCGTCCAACGACCTACGGAAAAAGCGACTCTGAGTATCGTTAGTAAATTTCCGACAACTTGGTTACCATATTGTATACTGTCGAAGCCATTTTGCACTAATTAATGTACTGGTTTGATTTACAAATCATTTTTATAGACTTCATTTTCCCTCAGTTTCGTTGGTGGATTTGAAGAGAACTTGAACTGCCAGTGTGATACGAAGAAGTTAGTTGTTTGACGATGAGAAGTGTTTTCTTCATTTTCGCGAACACGACCTACTGCTGGTTTCACCTCCGCTTTCTCCAGTCCTATAAGTGCTTACATTGCAATTGATGAGACGAATTTTGTAATCCCATAACCTCAGTGCCTAATTTTATGGCGTTTTAGAGGTATCGTAAAAGTGGAAGTGGAAGACCACATGATGGTGACAATGTACTTCAACGAGAATACTGAAACATTTGATAGTGGAACCTGTATGAAAACGTCTTCAGCCTCCTTGTCTATGCCATATTCACATCATTTCTCCTTACTTGCAAGATTTCAGGTAGATATTGGTCGACGAAACGTCGGTCTTCGAATTATTTGAGAGTAGCAATTTGATATGGCTGTTTACACCCTGGGTGTGTATGGAACGGCGTAAAAACAAGGTATTTTGTCCCATTCAATCATTGAGAGCCTTCAGAAGTTAATTATGTTTGCTCTACTGCATGTTTCCAACTAGATTAAGGTCGCGTGGCGTTCACACAAACCAGTGTACGGAAACAGGTGAACTGAAGTTGCCAGCCGATCACTGGGAGATATATCTTTCAGCCAGCTATTACTTGATGTCCAGAACGCCAATCATCTGTCGTGGTGCAAAAAATCATTTCAAGCAACATGGCGATTAACGGAATCAAAGATAATGATCAGCAAGTGCCCTAACCACTTCCAGTGCAAGTTCCTCATCCCACCAGCATGTGTTCGCTCTGCACGTTGTCAATGGTAAAAGTTACTCGAAAAGAGCCGCTGTTAATACAAACGCATGCTGCTCTATCAGACGTTGTTCGTGGTTTGAGTCAACTGGACGGAACAGCTATTAATGTGACCGCGTGCTTCATACCCAGACGTTTTTCATGTTTAGTCATGAGAAGAAACGCGTAGCAAACGAGCTCGTTTTCGGTGTTTTATCATCAGGCTAAATACAACACATTTATATGGGTTCGATGGGGGTGGTAAATAACGTATCACTGAAGCGAAAGATGTCAGTCAACAGTTCCTTTCTGGTTTGAGTCATGAGACTTAGTTACATAACATTGACCACGTGAGTTGTACGAAATCAGCGAGAGATACGTCACATCTATGCGATCATTCTATGCTGGGTTTGCGTACACGGCCATGGAAGGTTTAACGTTTTGACCAGCCGTTTTTGAGCGCACAATGGTGGTGAGTACAGGCGAATTGCGATGGCCTCTGCAATTGATAGTATACGACCTTTGACCTGTTTCGATTGTATCCCACGTGTTCGGTAGATTGGCTTGAACGATTCTGTCCGATTGATTAGATGGTTCGACTCGATCAAATGCGTTGCGACCGCAGACGAGCAGGGCCTTATCGATCCTCGCGTCAGCCACACCGGTTGGTGCTCCCGAATGCGTTCGGATAATCGCCGTGTTGTGCGACCTATGTAGCTTGTTCCACAGGAACAAGTTCCATGTCAACCGGACCTGGCTAACCACTTCATTCTCTGGACAAGTCAGAACCAGGTATGGGAGACAGTGGATCTAAGCATATTATATTATGTAGAACTCTTTTGTGTGATATAAGATGGGGAACAGTTTGACGGGGTTAAAAGTTAGCAGTCACACTGGCAGCTGTCACCGAAGTCTGCGGGTGGTCTAAACACTGAGCGACAGCCGTCAGGTTCACTAGTATCCACAAAGCGCTTAGACATGTGACTGCTGAAATTGTACAGGAGGGTGCAAATGAAGGTGCCGTCGGACCGATTTCAGAGCCCTGACCTATACTGCTACCTTGATGTGGTGGTCGGACTTGTGTGTTGTTTTCATCCGGCGGGACATTCTGCCTAAGATTCTGGTACTTCCACTTGAAACCGTGTCAGACAAAACAATGGGGAGCAGCCAGACGAAAAGCAGTTACATTCACAGGGTTGAATGTCGCTTGCCGACCGCGTGGGGGAGCTACGGTAGCGAGACACGATCCTGCAGGCATTCAGCAGAGCGTCTTTTTTATAATTGCAGTGGGGGGAGGCATACCTAGCTCAATGGCGAAGTAAATAAGACGATTACGTCTGATTGTCAGCACTGCTGCGCGCAGTGTACGTAGCCAAAGTTACATCGGGATCTTGGGTGATAACAGGTGTTTTTCGACTGTATTGGGTGACAAGCCGGTGATCATGGTAGACCGTCGGACAATAGAAGTGCTCCTCGTTTGAAGTCAACTTTCCTAACGTCTCACTTGTGCGTTGAATGTTTGTGCGGAAACTATAAAAAAGTTCTTCTGTATGCCTGCAGAATCGTGTCTCACTACCGAAGCTCCCCAGCGCGGTCGGCAAGCGAAATTCAATCCTGTGAATGTAACTGCTTTTCGTCTGGGTGCTCCCCATTGTCTTGTCACATAGACAAGGAAGCTGAAGACGTTTTCATACAGGTTCCACTATCAAATGTTTCAGTATTCTCGTTGAAGTACATTGTCACCATCATGTGGTCTTCCACTTCCACTTTTACGATACCTCTAAAACGCCATAAAATTAGGCACTGAGGTTATGGGATTACAAAATTCGTCTCATCAATTGCAATGTAAGCACTTATAGGACTGGAGAAAGCGGAGGTGAAACCAGCAGTAGGTCGTGTTCGCGAAAATGAAGAAAACACTTCTCACCGTCAAACTATTACTTTGGACACTTATTCGGTGCGTTTCAATTTCGCTATCAACACTGTCTGGCTACAATTAATGAACCGTAGTTCCTTCGGCCGAATTTGTTACCTTAATTTCTAAAAGGTCAGTTAGATTGCGAGTGTTTGCTTCCAAACAACGGTTTTCCCTTCGAATCTGCCTCCAAGATAATTCTTGCGAGAGAAAATTGCTGTAACACCACAAGCACGCACGAGCAATAGGTTACCGCGCGTAACCAAATGGGCCAGTTCGCTCGCAACTGCAGTCTATTTGTGCACTTCAAGTGGTTCACACCCGGTAGCAAAACGTGCTGGGACAACTGTCGTCAGTATATGGATAACCACTTTTTCATAGGATCGACCACCGTAAGTTGACAGATGGTGCACCTGTGAATAACTATAATTCGCATTGGGTTGCGTTCGGGCACGCACGTCATTTATCTAAATGTGAAAACCTGCATACAAAAGAGCCTTCTATAGAAGAAATGTAAAATGGGTACTGCAACCCCGGACGTTCCACAGGGAACATAATTGCGTCCAAACAGAACAAAGGTGATTGGAGACATTATTACATGGCCTTACAAAAAATTAACGGAAAATTTGTACGGTTGAGGGGACGAAATTTTATGACTAAAAAATTCGCAAACATCCACGAAAACACGGTATGTGACGAAGAGGTCATCGGAATCAATTATTTTTGTCGGTTTGACGCCAGTGGATTTGTAACAGTTGGGACCGCTCACAGTGAAAACCGTACGATTTACACATAATTGCTTTGTAGAGGCCGGTGAACGACACTGGAAACATCGGACATCATCGTAGTCATCAGCGTTAATCGGCCATAAGTTACGGTTAATATGTTCACTCCTCCGTCTCAACAAATGTATATACGGGTCTGTTGCATCCACGCATAATCCGCCGTAGCTTCCACATGTAAGACTCAAACGGGAAAGCCAAAACCATATCCATCGCCTCAGGTTTAGCAACATCATCAGGTAGGTGAATGATACCGTGACTGCTGAAGGCAGCTTTGTTTGCGGAATAAAGTAAAATATATTGGACTATAAACTTAGAGAGTGAGGTGGTTGCAAAAGACTGGGATGAGGTAAGATGACTTGTGAAAAATAAGCAAATGAAATGACCAAACTGGAAAAGTTTATGTAATGGAAACTAAACAACAAATACTCTAAGAAAACAGTCCCCGGAAACAACACATGCGAACGTAACTCAGTGCCTTTCCACTGCTGTACCAAACCAAACGAACGAAACTCACACGAACATATTCACGACTTGCCCTCAAGCTATCCGACAGCTGATTTTGTAATCGTGTCGGAATCTTACAGCGGATACCGCTTTTCCACATACACAGCATCCTGAGGGTTATACCCAGACAAACTGGGTGCATGGGGTCACATGAGAAATCCACCACCATGTCAGTGGGCAGTGGTGTGAAAGGGGACGGGACAGAATGATGATGTTTATGATCCCTGCCTCCCCGAAAATCCCCGTCATTAGGCATGGGGCAAAAGAGCTATGAGAAACTGTCTGGTCCGCTCGTATGCACCCCTCGACAGACGCATTTGTCACAGTCGTGGTAGCCTTCGTGGATATTGATTTGTCTGACGTAAGCACGCGCAGCAGAATCACAGGCAATCGCTTGCGACTTAACAGAAACGATGAAATCACCTTCGGGAGTACGGAGTCCGGATAGATGTGAACAGTGGTGGTGTTGTTCGTAGCTCGGGTTGATGGTTTTGGTATTGGTATGTTCGCCGAGCTTGGCATTTAGGTTGCAAACGTTTCATCACCAAGCGAGGTGACATCATCAGTGAGTAATCGTTTTAGCGTGTAGTTTTGAGCGCTCAAAACTACACGCTAAAAGGATTACTCACTGATGATGTCACCTCGCTTGGTGATGAAACGTTTGCAACCTAAATGCCAAGCTCGGCGAACATACCAATACCAAAAGTACGGAGTCCACTGTGCAGCAACGAATCCAAATTGGCAATCAAGTTTTTTAAGTACTACATGACGGGAGCTGGCTCGCAGTCCCCATGAAATAAGCTAATAACAAAGGCCTCTCCGAGCCACGGACGGGCCAACCGACCTTGTGCTGGTAGGCATTGTTTTAGTGAATCTCTGAAGATGGTCATTTCATCTATGAGCAATTGGATGTGTACGTTATGATGAAAGAAATTGTGGCAAACTGTTTGAAAATTCTGCTTACAACCTAAATATGATAATTCGGCTGAGTCCGATAGTTTTGACACACCATACAGGAAAGTGGGTAATTTTTAGGGTAATTTCCCTCAAAATTTATCTGTCCATATCGTGATTTGCGCTGGCTGGACAGTTCAGTGAAAGTTGATTTTACACTACATCTCGTTCTAAGTGATGGATTATTTACAGAACTTCAAAATTCTGTTCGAAGAACGGGTATTTTCCGGCTTCAACGAATTTAGAAGATGTTTGGATAAGCATACGAAGAAGTGAAGTTATCTTAATGTGACTGACTCAAGCACAAAATCGGGCAGTGAACGTTCGATGTATAATAACTTTATTATGAGTAACACTGAGGTTATGTGGTAGACGACGTAACGGTGTATCAAACGCAGACGACGAACGAGTGGAGGCCACGAGTTACGAAGTATCTAATGGGTTAAGTTTGTAGTGGCCTAATCAGCCAAACGATAAAAATGACAAAAATATGGCAAGAACAAAGAAAAGTTGCAACATTAACGGATGTGTGCGAGAGGTATGCGTAAAAATAAAATAGAGACGCTCTAATAAAAGTGGAACGATTCGCCAAAGAGTCAATGTCTGTTGACTTCAATAGGTCACCACATGGGGGGAGGAGAGCGCCAGAAGGTAGGTTTGGAAGAATACCGATAAATAATTCCACATTTGACGTGGGAGGACAAACGTTGAGCGCCGGTAGATAATCCGACACATGGACCCAAAATATCTCACTGTACAATTACTTCGCCAGCCCAAAAATCCACATAAAAGGGGATGGCAGAGACAACGCACAATAACCCACGTTTATTCCTGTTGCCGATCGGACTTGAAGATTGGCGTGATACTTACAAACAATTGCACAGATGAAGTCAACAAAATGGTTTATACAAACCCGTACCAAAATGAATTACAGAATTTGACAATGAACTGTGGACGCTATGTTTACATACTCCGAACTGCACAGTTCTCGTGATATATGCCGAAAACTACGTCAGGCGGAAACCCAGGTTGGTTGTTAGCAACTTTGCTTGGAGGAACAGCCACGACATAACTATCTTTCTATACGGTGCTCAGCCAACAAATTACCGGTTAACTGCGAGGGAGAAAGACAACTCCAGGTATCTGGTGGAGAACATTTAAACTGCTGAAGCAGTATGTTGTGAACGTTTACGGTAATCACTTAGCGACCATGATTATTGGCAACATTTGTCATCGGTTGAAATCTCCGACGATGAGTATGTGAGTTTGCGTTCTTTGAGATTGCAGAAAATCTGCCCCCAAATTCTTAATAGGGAGGAAAACGTCGTACTACGCGTCATCAACGATGACAATTGTAACGATTCACATCTGATCGTTGAGTTACGCGTAGCCCAAAAAACGGATCCCCAAAATGAGAACAAGATTGGATCCAACGATTTCTACGGTACTATTAAAGAGATGCATCAATAGTTACAGGAGACAAACCTCAATCGTTCGTGACGATAGTTTCGTCCAACAAAATCAATAGTTTCTCAACAGGACCAACAGGGTCAACGGTGAACCGTCACACCAGCGGACCAGGACAAGAATGGCCACTCGCGCCGCGGACATTTAATGACACATTACTTAAATAAAACAAAACGGGGTGGGTGAGGTAGTGGAGACAAGTGTCAGGTTAGTGGGAAAAAATAAGGAGTGCAAACGATGGGGACGAATTTTCTCAGTTTGTGGATCAATAAATTTACAACAATAATAGATACAATCACATGCTTCACGCGGAAGCAGCAAGTACGATTGCTCAGACATCTTCATGGTGCTGAAAATTATCCGTAGGGAGTAAAGTCCGTCGTTAAACAGCGGATTTACGAGATCCATGAATATCTGGCAATATTTCGGTGGTATCGCTCAAGTATTTGAAAATCGTTGGATTTTGCTACAAAATGATCACGAGCGTTGAGATGTTTGTTTCCACCGACCGTTCACTTTTTTCTTCCATTTGGCGCCAGGATTGAAAATATTACTTATTGGTGTTGTGATTGTACATTTGCGTTTTCATCTGAAGCAGCTGTTTATGGTCAAGTAATAGTTAGCCGTCCTATGTTGATAAATGATTCATTCTTTATAAGTTTGATTTGAGATGATGGATTATCTCCAGGGATTCAATGATCTATTCGAGGACCGAGAGTTTTCCAGCTTCCTGAAATTTTGAAGTTGCTTAGAAGAATATATGGGGGGCTGCAGTGTTTTGAGCGTGCTCGGTTCAAGCAAGAAATGAATCAATGGACGTTTGAAGTATGATAGTGGGAGTTTGAGTACTACTGAGGTTACCTGGTAGATAGCGCACTGGAGTATCAAGTTCAAGCGACGTAGGGGTAAATGCTGCGGATTACGACGTGTTTACTGAGTTCAGTCCACTTACTTTCCATCGGTCAGTTGTCCTGACACATGCTGTCAATCACGCTTTAACGTCAGCAGGAGGAAAACGATGTTGGTTGTTAGCTCTTTCACGTTAGAGCACAACCATGATCTAACTGCCTTGCTGTACGATGTACATCCAATAAATCGCCGGCTCACTGCAAGTGAAGTGAGCGACTCTAGGCATTTGTTCGAGTACAATACTTCAACAGCGGAATTAAGGCAGTATGCTGCGGGAGTTTATGGCAAGTATATAACGACACTGGATATTTGCAAAATCCGTCACCGTTCGAAACCTCTGGCAGTAAGTTAGTTGGTTTGTGTACATTGATGTTGTGGAAAATCTGCCCCCAAATCCCTGATCACATAGAGAAAAATGGCGTATTGCGTGTCATCAAAAACGATAGTAATAGATACGTGCACATATGTTTCGCCGGGAAGCAACAAGTACAGTTGTTCAGAAGTTTTCCAGATGTGGTCAACGTCGATATCACACATAGGGCCAACCGCCACAAGTGGGTTCTCTATCAGTTCACATTTGCGATTATATCTTAAAGCTGTGTCAGTTTCTTGCCACAGACGGGATGGGCCATGGAAGACCCGTCGTGTGCGGCTATTTTCGGAGAGAACAGTACGATTTCCTCCGTTGCTTGGTTGAAACATTTCGAGATGTTATGGGGATCACATACCTGTAAAAACGTTTGTGATGGACAGAATGGCGCGACATAATTTTATGTTATCTCCATGTTCAAGATGTCCTGAGGATGCAAGTAAGTTGGTGACGTTAACCTGATAATCTCCATTTAGACAAATCCCTTCAGAAGTTGCTATTTGTCTAATCGTATGACAACTTTAGATAACTTGAAAGAGTTAGCGAAAACGGCAATTATCCGTTTCACGGGATTCGCCTTGAAGG
>LUCH01007223.1:18179-31332 GCA_013368495.1 Paragonimus heterotremus
CGGTGTAGTGGCCCCACCGTCCAGTTTAGCCCAATAGGTCATCGAGATGCGCAAGCCGTCACACCACGTCAAGGTCCAGTCCTGTTGTGGTGTTTAGCCAATAGAATATGTTACAGTATATTGTCGAAGTCGCTATCGACCTCTAACCACTAACAAGAATCTCGTGCCTTTATTGTAGTAACTTCGGGGTGAGCACCATTGGGCCCTTCATGAAGTTTAATACGGGCTTTACTTGGAGGAGTCGATCGAGTGTCACTGAATACACAGCCACTAAAAAAACTCAACTTAATCTGACGAATCACGAACGGTTGTTATTCGGATTATTATTGCATAGAGCCATCCGGTTGTTATGATATGCTCAACTGCTGAAGTTGCGGGAGCACGATCAGCCACTTGGCGGATGACGCCGTTGTGGTGAAAAGTCGTCGTGCGACGAATTCATTGGTGCCCTCCAATCAACCGAGTTAGCGCTTTCCTGAAATTTTTTCATCCAAGGGATTTTTGTCGATGTCATTCGTGTGCGTTTGACCCTGATTACACTACTACTGCTGTCGACCAGTTGTATAAGGTTGCCCAGTAAGTACTGTTGTGATAGCGATGAGGTATCGATTTGTAGTCGTTCTCAGGTGAGTCCGCCAGTGTTGAGTGGGTGGACAAATTGCAAAAATTGAGAACAGGACATCTATTGGGAGCATATTGATTGCAGTGATGATCATAGTGTGTTGCAGTGTTACAGGCGAAGTACTTGAACCTATATGAGTCGAGAAGGTGTTCATTCCTGATGGAGTGTAGTGTAGACTACCCAGCGAACGATAGGGTGCGGACGGCGTGAGAAATGTGCCACGCCAGGTCGAAGTATCTCAAAGAGAAACCAAAATGAAACAACGGAAATTGCTGATGATTTTGAACAACCACATCTCTCACAAAATGTAGAATTCGGTAATAGTGAGCTAAGTTTCTTGTTACCGAATATGATGGAGTTGCAACTTCTGAATCCTGAGATTACACAGTGCCTGAGACCAGAAATAGAACGCATTTTCTGACATCTGTTCTGTGAATGAAGTTTGCAAAACTCGGTAGTAAAGAATTTTTCGAAAACCTCAATAATTCTGTGTGCACATACGTTGAACACCACTCACAAATGACTACATCTGTCACATTCTCACAGATTTTCTAGTCAGCCCCCTCAGAAAATAAGCACTATACTCGATCTTCACTCTTGTTGGAGCAGCAATGCACATGCTTGTCACGAACAGGACTGGAACTCCGGTCACGCTTTCATGAAGCAACCGTGCTGACCATTGCGCCATTGATCTCACATTAAGTACGACTGGATTATCATATGCGAACGCTTTGTCATATTTGCTTGTGAGTAGGGCTGAGATTGTCAGATAGCCCCGAGAGGGGATTCAGTGACCGTTCTGTCAACTCCAATCGATGGCCCACATGACTAGGACTCCTCTTCAAACTGAACTCTCGGAGACCATTAAACTTGCTGAGTGATATTTTGAGTATTGGTTAGTGTGATTAATTTCTTCGTTGTGGAAGGTGATTCGACAAAAAACTCAGTTTGAATACTATTCAAATAATGGGCTTCGTAGCTTTCCATCAGAATTTTCTTCGTTGGGTGCCTCAGTTGTTCGGTCAATACGCCCCTATGAGTGGATTCCATTTTGGGTTGTTTGTTGGGTACTATAGTCTCCCTTTAGCCAGGAGTGTCGTACCGGTTGCATAACCCGCTAGGAGAGTTCAATCAGCCGTCGCTGACAAATGTTACATTTGCTCAAGGTGAAAACAACAGCGTCAGTAGACGAGCCCACTGATTGGGTCAGCCAGGTTGTAGTAATTTTTTAAAAGCCTGGTGACATTCGCGTACACATTGATCCCAGATCGCTGCAGACCGCAGGAAACAACACAATTTTTGACTATACACGATATTTTTGCCCGAAAGGAATCAACGCCACTTTTCACAAAAGCTAATTTGTCCTCCGGGTATTAGCAGCCTGGCTGGAGAATTTAGGTGTCTACATTTGGCACCCCTTTGATACGTTTTCGTTGGCTGCGCTCATCTTTCGGATAAAGATGTCGAGATGTCTCATTTGGACGCTCGACAAACTCGGGGGATCAACATGTATTGCAAGCGATTTACTGGCATGAGAGAACGACCACGGGCATGATGAGAATCTTCCAACGTTTCTACAGCGGTGTAGGTCACAAGAAATAGCGTTTTTCGGGCGACAGAAATGATTTTTCTTAGCCATCTATTCACATCTGAAGGATTCAAGGTTGATCTAAGACAGGTCGCCCTCGAGGATGAAAAGGCGTTCTAAATGGCATGACCAACTACTTGAGTTGATTCCCTCCAAAGTTGGATGACATAACATCCAAATGGGCACACAAGGGAGTCACGTAGATGAGTGATGAAGTCCAGCAATCAGCATTTGAGAAAAGCAAAAGATTAATTTCGATAGCCCTGGTATTGGCATATTACAGAATCCTGAGCTTTCCCTGATAATTCGATGTGATAACAGTCAGTCTAACTTTGGAGCTGTGGTGCTATAACAAGAACGACAAACTACACAGGTCACAGTCTTTCGACAGCAGTAGGAAACTGTGCCAATCCAAAAAGATATGTCGGCAGTGATTTGCGCCCCGGAAAGCTTCAACACCTACACATTCAGGAGAAAGTAATACGTTGTTACGTTCGCCGCTTAACAGAACGATAATAGAAGGACAAAACGGTTCACAACACAACCACCGCCAACATAGGCAAGTACAGAGCAGTTAATCCAACACAAGACTACACAAAGGACGTGTCTACGATTAGCTCTCACGGTCGATAAGATGCCCAATCCAAATGATTATCGATCGATCGATCGATAGACTCGTACATAATGTGTATGGAACAGCCGATGACGCATCACATGGACGCATCATACACATAGACCACAGACCTCTAATAACAATAGTAAAGAAGCCACTGAGTGCCGCACCCCGACGTCTACAAGGGCCTACAAAAGTATGACTGTGAACTAGTCTACCAGACCGGAGATCAATTGCACATCGCTGATTCTGTTTCTCGTGGCGGTGCTGCGACGGACGATTGTGAATCCGAGAACATCGCCTCAATGGACTACAGGATGGTACTGTGGGGCAGGAGTGTAGAACTGTGGACGTAGCGGAAAAGGATCAAATAATTAAAAAGTTGACTCGAGTCAGAAAACGGTCAGTCGCAGAATAAGAATCTGCCTGACAAACTGATATTTTTTAAGGATCGCTGTCAATTTGTTCAAGAAGAAAGAACAATCTTCGGGGGAGAGTGAATAGTCATCCCAAAAGATTTGTGGAATTCAATGAACAAATCCATGTAGCACCTGTTGAGGTGAACAGCTGTGTTAAGAGAGCAAAGGAACTTTACGATTGACTAGGCATGTCTCGTAAAATAAAAGATTACATAGCGAAATGCGAAATTTGCGGAAGGCACGACTCATGACAAGAAGAGGAAGTGATGATGCTAAGTAAACTACTGAATTATTGGGAAATCGATCGGTTAGATGTTCAGCAGAACCAACAACGATACAGAATAGAAAAAAATGTACAGTGACCACGGAGCTCGGAAATTTACAAGCCTTAAACCACAAGGTAAGGGGTGGACCCAGTGTAACCATGAGGACCCGAGTCGGTGGACACATAGTTTGGTGATCAAAGATTGTAGACTGTTGTAAACTCTCCCAAAACGATACGTTGGTTCGTCCATGTTATCTTAATTCGCTTGGCAGAATTCGGATTCTCGTCCTGGTTATAATTAACATGAAAATCTCGGTCCCGAAAAGTACTGCGACTGTCCCCGTATTCGTTCCCCAGGCCAGTCAAAAGACGCCTGCGAAAGAACAGCTTTGTTCTGCCCTAAAACGTGTGCAACAAAGGCGACAAGGACAAAGTACTTACAGGGTGCACAGTGGCCATAAGAACATTCCCGAATCATAAAAAGAGGACATTTACCGGGAAAAAAATAGTTAGAGTCACTAGTGGGCACAGCAGAATAAAAAACCAGACAGATAAAAAGTAGCCAAGGCCACCTCTCGGCTGCTCTGGGCAGGTCCGCTAACTAGGACAAAGTCAATCGTTTTTTTTTCTTTCTCACGGCGGAGACGACTTGGGACGGTAACAGGGCGGGCGCCCTAACATAGACACAGGTTATATTGTGGTGGGCTATCAGGCAGGAGGTGCGAGTACTCCAACTCTCGGCGGAATACCCTAACCCAGGGGTAAGTGCGTTCAGAAACCCACAACGGGCGGATCGAGGACGGCGTGGGCGACCGGATGAGCTATCGCTCGACTGGATCGGACCAACAGACGAGACATGGCAGTCAATTAGGATTGACGGCCAAATCGGAGGCGCAATTAGGCCAACACTCAGAGGAATACCTCGACACGGTTGTGGAGGACGGTCAAAGCCCACAGTGGATAGACAGAAGACAACACGAGCGACCGGACGAGCCATCGCTCAACGAGATCGGATCAACGGACGAGGAATAGCGGGCGAAAAACCCCCGGATAGAAGGAGCCGATCACACACATAAACCGGGCAGAAGTGCACACGACGTGTGAGCAGAAACCGGAGGGTGTTGTTGACTGGAGTTATGATTCAGAATCGAGAGATCGCATGTGGTACGGTAACTAGCGAGTTGGACAATAAAGATGGTGCTTTATTAGACGCCTTTTCACTACAATTTGATGTTGAGGAGGACGGCGTAGTGAGAAGAAGAAAATATGCATTTGAAAGAATGGGTTTCGCCGGAGAAGGAGAGATGACACAAGTTATGAGGGGTCATCAATAACGAGAATTAGGCAGGTTTGTCAAATAATAAGGGATGTAGAGAAAGTGAACTGGAGTGGTTTCTTGGTTGGAGAACGTTCAGCCAGTGACAGCTCACACATGAACTGCTGGAAGCCGAACTGTGGTCAATCGGCGCCGACCAACCAAAGCGGCGCTTAAATTCCAGATGGAATTTGTTTATAATGCTGTATAACAGGCAGTTTCGTTTGTGAATAGTACACTACTCGCAAGCGATTTCAGGAACAAAAAGTCAAACCTCAACGCCAGGAAGACGACGGACCAGAAGCAACTATCGGCATAGTGTGTACGCGCTATGGGGGAAGTGCCACCAGAACAAATGACAACAGTAAGAGGTTGTGGTTAGAAAATGCTGTTTGAACGCATGTCGGATTTAAATAATTGAATTGCTTAGGTCAAGTTAGTTAACAAAAAATGTAACACGCTTGCTGCTCAACAGCAATCGTTGCTGTAAACGCAGGTGACTCTCTACATAAAGATATTGTTTTTATAACAAACTGGGATTCCTTATTGCGGCTCAGATCAGTTCTTATTTTCTCGACGGGGTAGTCAGCTATATGACAGATTTTCCAGCAAATTTAATGCAAAGGATGTGGGTACCCGATCGGTTGCCCGTAAATTCTTTCAAAGACTGATTAATTTTGTTACAACGGACGGTAGTAATGATCTGCGGAGAAGTGATCGACCGCACACACCAACAAGTGGAAGTTGCGCTAGTACTGTCCTGTGAATTGTAAAAAGCTGCCCCCAGCTAGGCGACCATCGGATCGTTAAAGTAAGTAACATATCAAATTCTGATATAAATGAAATACTCAAAATGTACAGTCGACGTTGAGTACTGGGGTTGCCATTATTAGATGCGGATAAGCACTAAGTACTAATTAAAAAAAGATATACGTTCGATGGATTTGTACAGAAACTGCATTTTTGACAGATTGAAATAGCCCATCAGTTTTCTGCAATTCTACAGCTTATGGTTTCCGCGAAGCTTGTTACAACACAGATTCTCCGACCACTCCCGAGGAAGCTACCGACTTTTGGTATAGTTGGTGACATATGGATGCGACCCCAGGACCATCTAAATTTACCACTACGACATAATACTCCGTGAGTATCCCACTCCTACAAGCGTACCACAATGGTTCACTCTGGACCAGTATCATGTAGACGGATCTGTATTGTTCCAATTCGCCAATCAGATTGCAGCCATCCGATCGGAAGCCTGTAAGCTACAACCCTATCTGAACTGTTTTTCCCGACCGCTCTCTGATTCCCCCATTAGCTGATTCGTTCGAACGCCACGGCCGTCGTATATGGTTGTTGCGTTTGATTCGTTCTGTGCTGACTACCTGGCATAGTAATTGCTTGCCATATAATCAGCACCTTTGCGGTCTACTTGTTGACTCGTTTCCACGCTGAGTTAGGATCCAGCCAGTAGGATTAGGCGCGTAATACGTGAAGCGACCGAACAATATGCCCCAGCTTAGTATCATCCAACTGTCTAGCAATTCATGCCCACCTGTATCACACACGAGACGTGAAAATGGCGAAATCGATTGGCGTCCACATGGAAGTTACTACGCATTAGGCAGTTAATCTATTTCGCGCACTGAAGATATAACAACAGACCTACCTGGTGAGCAAGCCTTTACTAAGAGCTGTGGTACGCCCCAACAAGCAGGTCCCAGTGGCCTAAAAGGCAATGGTAACCCCACTATTTGGACCTTTAATGCTTTCATTGACGCCATTTGGCCTTAACAACACGATCTGTACACTCCGGCGTTTTGTTTACTAGGTATGTCGCGGATTACTTGATGGTTGAGACATCTGCGCACACCTTGTGTACAATTAAGTTATCAAGTAATTACGGTTTACTCAACGCGGTGGTCGATTGGCATCAAGCTTCTGCACGCGGAATCCGGCCCATCCAGTCAAGAGGGAGACCACAGAGGACTATCCAGAACAGCTCCGACGAATCGACAGTCATAGTAGTTTACACCGGCGTTTCGCCCCGCATTGCACTCACGCCATAAAACCTCCTATCGACCTACCAAGAGGTGAAACACATCATTGGAAGACGCACGACTCGATCCTGTTGAAGTGAAACATGCCATCGTCGATAACGCTCTACAGTCTCATCAACAGTCGGTCACTTAGCTGTTCTTGACTCTCGACACATCATACGCAATCTCAGAGGCAGTTGTTTTTTTAAAAAACGAGTCAACAATTAATGGTACCCGTTAACATTTTTAAGTATCTACAACCTGCCGAATCAAGATACATCAATTCCAGCAGAAGGTTTTTGGAAATCTGCCTCAGAACCAGTCATTTTCATCACGTCCTT
Source organism: Paragonimus heterotremus (assembly GCA_013368495.1). Lineage (NCBI taxonomy): Eukaryota > Metazoa > Platyhelminthes > Trematoda > Plagiorchiida > Troglotrematidae > Paragonimus > Paragonimus heterotremus. Next base: position 25,382 of record LUCH01007223.1, read on the forward strand.
GAAGGTACGGTTTTTACGAACTACATATCTCTTACAAGGTATTACCCACAGAAAGGTCTGCTCTAAGCTTTATACTGAACAGCTGCCGGCCGATATCCGTCGTTTTATCTGTCTTGAGTTTCGCTACTAGTGTATTTTTGCACACTAGCGGCTCGATTTATATGGCAGACAACCCCATCATCCTCACAGCGATTACAGCTGCGAAGCTCAACGATCTTGACAAAAAGCAGCGTCGTTGATTACGTTTCTTCCGATTAGAACACACCTCGATCAGTTCTTCAAAAAAGACGATTAGCTGAAACACCCTGCAGCGTATGCCACAAGTGATGGTGTATCCTGCCTTTGGTCACCAGGTATTCTACACCTTACAGACCTTGTCGCATCCAGACACGCGTGCTTTATTGAAAATGATAACTGAATGGTTCACCTGGTATATCGTCAACTGATATCTGTAAGCTGACACAAAAGTGCATAGAGCCACTAATAATCTAAAATTCAGTGGCCTATGATGACCGTTTTCTTCAGGAGTACGTTATTCTAAGTGATCATTTGCCACCTTCGATTGCATATACATATATCACCACGTGTATCCACTATTATATGTCGGTCCGAAGCCGGTTGCCCGGAGCTTGTGATCATGGACCATGCTTCACACTTTAATCTGGCTTTCGTTGTTCTCTCAAATGGACTCCGCCGCCGTCGAAGTGAAGCAAGCATACTCAGCATTCCAAAAGTTAACGGGTTACCTGAACGCTTTCACCGACAGCTAAAGTTCAGTATCCGCCAGTAACAGTTCCTTTGGCAGTAGATTCATTTGTCAGGTTAGGCCATCGAAGGTTTCTGATGAGCCCATTAAGTTAGTTGACAATCGTTGGTAACACCTACTGGAGAGCTAGCCACTTCATGTGCTCCTAGATCCATCAACTTCGCTGATTACAGTGAGCGCCTGGATAGGTAGTCGACTAGCACAAGACACATGGTGGGCGGAAGAACATCTGACGCGAGAAAATGAAGTAACTCACCGAATAATTAGTCACTGTCGTTCGGGTTCACCTCCCAGACTGGTCAGCCATAAGACCTGAATGTGACCATTGTCTTTATCGGGCCCGCATAAGTAGGAAGAAATTTGTCACGTAGTGCAAAAGATGGTCGAACTAGGGTAATATTCAAATCAATCTACCTGAACCATGTGACGAACTGAAAGAATCGGTACTGAAGAGACCAGTAAGCTTATATTTCACGCTAACGAATTCAGTGTGCCGCATTCACAATGTACTTTGTTAGAACCAACTCTAGCTTTGTGTAACTTCACTAATGAGGTTACAGCGCTGTCAAAAACGCCTTTTACTCGGACTTGGTTGCTCTTATAAGTTATCGCATGGTCAGCTTGGTCGGGGATACAACCCATATCGCTCGCAAAACGGCGGGCAGCTCTTACAACTACATGCCAGGTACAGGTAAGTTTTGATCAGTACATTAAGGTAGTGTGCACATTCCTGTTCCACTTGAAGCATTTCTTTTTCTGGTCATATTTGGTCTCAGAAAGAACACAAGCTATTAGTTGTAGATGTTGTGGCAACATGCAATACTCAGAATAGCTTGCTTAGCGTCATACGATGAGCTGGCATGCTGACACTATAATATCAATTTTATTACACGACGACAACGCGGACAGCAACAGTTACTTATATAGAAAGTGATTGTATCAGCAGTAAAGCATTTGTATCAAGTCAGCTAGGTATACAAGCCTAACAATTCTAACCACACCGACCGGTACTGTTGTTAAATATAAACCTCACAAATCAACCAGACAGCAAACACCATGTGGCAGTGAGCACATGGGCATCCGATATCTAGTCACCAGATACCAATCGGAATATTTCCCGCAACCGCCCACACAAAAACCTTAGTAAGGATGACGACAACTCTAGGAATAATGTGAATGTTGAACGGGCAGCTTTATTAAATGAAAATTGATGAGATGAAAGCCGCTTTTCTGCCCGGGAATACTGGTCGAAGGTTACAGACTATTGGTGTCGAACATTAACAACTAACACATCGCTAACACTAACTAGCCAGAACAACCAAATCTTGATTTAAAATGTACAAGTAGTCGACACGGTGAGTGAGCCGTAAGTAGACTGATCATGTGGGTTCGAATGTTTACTCAGTCAAACAACGTGACGCGTAGATGGACATGAAACGAGATAGCGTGAATACGTAGACAACAATGCACACTATTGGTAAATTGGAAATAATGGACTACAACGTTCCGTTCAGACTCAAATGTATACTTTGGTGCACAGTGACAATAAAACCCATCATCACTGGGAAGTGGTTATGGGGTCGATTGACGTGAATCAAATACTGACATTTCTCAGACAAACAGACGTTTCAACCGACCAGCATCTTCCAGAAGGGTCGCTTCAGATACAGAAATATTATAATACAATGTAGGCATGTTTGTGATAACAAACCGAAAAATACCAGAATGGAAAACGCTTAGTCCAACTTCGTGCGTTTAACATTTACGTGACGCTCGCTTGCTTTGGACAAGTCTGCGGTGACCAGAATACCGGCAAATATGATAAAACTGTTCAATAATAAATGACAGTGAAGCCAAAATTCACATCCGTTCACCACCCAATATTGGACGTGGCTATCACGAACCAATAAGAGAGCAACAAGCCCGATCAAGGTTAGAAAATCACCCAGTCGAAGCAAGCGGTTTTGAATATGACTGTGTGAAGGCAACAGATTCCATGTGACCAACAGAGGAACTGTGTGCAGGAGACTGGCCATGCAAAAGCACAGCCCTAGACAGAAATTGATGCACGATGCCAGACCAGCAAGTAAAGGCCAATATGCAGACTGTTCTATCAGCTGAGCATTGCGATCGATTTGAAGCAGGCGACCAGGAAAGGACAACAGACCAGTTAGGCCGGTGAATACGGCCATCAGAGTTAACCCGATTGCGTACGGACCGGAGGGAGACGATTTTGGAAATTGAGTCAGCACATGTTCTTCGTTGTTATTCACTTGCACACCCAACATTCGAAGATAAATTGCGCCGGCGGCAAGACTTCGCAGAGCAACACGTGTACGAAGCCACCGGGGATAGTTGAGGTTGGGTTCAAACGCGCACAGGTAAGCGGTGTGCAACTGAACGGCGGTGAGAGCATAAAGCGAGATGCGCGCGAGGAACCGAGCGGACAGACCGGTGGAAGCAATCAAACCGACAGCGGCCTGGTGACAGGAAGGTTGTAGACGACAAAAAAGACGTAAGGGTAAAAGAGAGAAAAATGTTGTTCAATCTAAATCTTACAACGGGTGGTGAGATTGATGTATGAGAAAATCAATGTCCTGGAACTCATAATGGTTTAGTTATAACACAAGCATACACAGATCGGCGTTAGTGAGCTAAGAGGAAACAAATTAGAAACGTATAAAAAATGATGAGGTGAGTGGATAATCCGTTGGTGGTCAGACTGGTTAAACGAAATATCCGAGAGTAACACAGTTGGTCAATTGAAGGTACGCAACACGGCGACAGAAACAAAATAGCAAAACCCATAGAACCAATTGCTGATCATCAATCCTAGAATTATCGAGTATATACTACACGTGTTCCGTGCAATGCAAATGAGAGGTATGTGCAAACGCAAGTATGAACAATTGTGATATTAAACAAAATCCAATTGTGAGAAGTCAGGGCTTCGGCTGGATTCGAACCAGCGACAGAAACACTATACCCAAACGCGGCAGGCGCTCTACCAGCTGAGCAACGAAGTCAGGCAATGAGCTCGGAAATCTCACATTTGGACTTGATTACCCACGATTGGGTCTCATTTAAAATTATAAACCTGCCACACTACTTATTAGTAATACAATTACCTTATAGTAATACGGGTCATGGCATGAAGTACGAGGAAGCTTGTTGGACATATTATTGTGGTTAGTGAAGTAGTTAGAAACAATCTGATCAATGTGTGAGGTGTACGAGAGTCCAGTCTAGGTAGAGAAACACTTGAGAAAGTAATGCAAAACAATGAAATCATCTGCAAAAAAGCATGATCAATACAACCGAGAAAACGTGGCAACACAAACAACCCATAATTGATCGTACTGTGAGATAAAAAGGGAGTGTGATGTAAAAGAAATAAATGTGAACGACGCGAAGTGCTTGACATGAACGCAAAAAAAAGCTGTACAATCACAGATGCGCCAAAATACGAGTGTGTGTACGTCAAATTCGCCCAGTTAAAACTACACATTAGGAGTTAACTGGTCATGAACACCATGGTTGTTAATTGATAGCCGTATCAACCCCAATGTCTTCGCGAATTTTTTCTACAGATTGCAAGCGAGTTAGCAGATAGGTGACGATTCCTTTAATGGCCAGGATTCTGCGTGTGACTTGTTTGGAGGGAAGCCACAGGCTTCAGTCGACAGAGGGGAAACAGCTGAAAACATTGAAAAGGTGGATCGTGACGGTCCAATGCGAAACAGCTGTAGACAAGTAAGCATTCGTCATTCTACCGCTTAGCCACTTAGGCTGGGGCTATCGGATGCAGTCAGACCACTGATGTGTTGTGTGGTCTACGTGGCTTGTCCACAAGAACAAAGAAAGTGGGCAATCAGACTGATGTAGCGGAAAAGATTGTTTATAAGTGCGAAGCAAAATAAGTATGCTCAACAATAACAGTGAGTCTCTTGACGTTGTTAACCGTGGTGTCACCTTTCAAATATGAGCGATAAACGAACGGACTTCCACGGTGTCGTAGGCGGCTTGGTAATTACTTCACAAGCCATTATGTCAGTGTTAACAAACCGATCGAGACGCACACTTTCGTGGATAAAATTCTCGGAACCATCTGATTTTCTTTAAAGCAACCTTGTATGGGTGTTTTGTCAGAAAACAGACAAGAATTCTCTTCTAATTTGATGGGGGGAAACTGTCAAGGTGGATATATCGACCTAACAACGTTTTCTTCGATGTCCCGACGCTGTGTCGAATTATATGGGAGTCCAGATATATGGACATCTACCACAACACTGTGGTAGTTGTTGAAGCTGTCACCATCCGTCTACTAACTACTCTGTCCTGCAGACGAGAAAGCTGGGAGCACCTTGAGGTCACTATTGTCATAACCTCTTCTGCTACCGATGTGGTAATCAGACCCCTGTGTTGCGTTGATCTGGAGGGCAATATTCGCCAGGGTTTCGATCCCTTCAAACACGACCCTATCGAACAGACCGAGACCGCCGGCATACGATCAGAAAACCAACAGTATTTCTTAAAAACTTGATGTGGCCTCGAATGCATCTGCCGCTCATCGGTAATCAGAATAAGACATGAACATTCAAATCACGCTATCATCAAATCGGTTTAAGCCCTCACTACTAAATAAGTCAGAATTTTAGGTCATGGGCTTCGTGTACGGTCCCTCAAGGAAAACCTACAACCTGTTATCTCGAAAACCAGGCGTCTGAATTAGATTATCTACGTTACATCACCAAAGTCAACCTCAAACAGTGGCAAGAAGGAACAGGAAATATGTAAAGTTATCGTTGGTACGACGCACAAATTCACCTATCGTAACTTTTTTCTTTTTCCTTGCCTTCTAAATTTCAGTTCTTCAAGCTACCAAGACTAGTAGATGAGTGTTTTCAATGTTCGCACGCCCCGAAAAATAAAATGGTAAGCCGATCTAGCAGTACTTTCTTGAGTCTAGGAGTGGATGTGTGTTATGTCTTGGAAACGCACAATTACGATCCTTGGCGTTCCCTTCAGGACTTTTGGAGTCGATGAAACCGAATATCACGATCAGGCTGGATGTGGGGGATCACACTACACACTAATGTACAACTGAGACTATGATGGATTCCAACGAGTGGTTGTTCGTGTATAGGTCGGGAGGTAGCTATCCCGACCTATACTGCTACCTTGG
>LUCH01007225.1:0-10289 GCA_013368495.1 Paragonimus heterotremus
AAACGTAAATCGATTACCAACTCAAGGATGAAACAATTAACACAAAATATTATAACACAGTGGTGGTGTTATTTGTTGCTCGGGTTGATGGTTTTGGTATTGGTATCTTTGCCGAGCTTGGCATTTAGGTTGCAAACGTTTCATCACCAAGGGGAGTGACATAATCAGTGCGTATGTGTTTTAGCCTATAGGTTTTTGACGTGGAATTTGGCCGTTCCGTTGTTAACGGTGATGTTGATGGGTGAAGTCTGTTTTTAAAATGCTCCAGATTCGCGATCAGTTTTTCGAGCAATGCAAATGTGCTACCTACAACGGTCGAATTACATTGTTTGTTCCACAGCATACATTGTTTACTGACACCAATTGCAATTAGGTTAGATCACGTAGTGGTCAACAGCGTGGTCATGACGTATGAAGACTCCGACCGTTCTTTTGAGTAGAGTGGACAGACGTCACCTGACCGATCAAGAATCCCGCACCCACTCACGTTGTTGCTTATGCATACTATTCGAAATAGCAGTGTGCTGTAATCACTGACCTGTCTGCATCCATAGCATATATTCTTCGATTTACATCTACTTCATCCCTCTCCCCTTTTCTTGGCACTTTTCTTCTTGAGTATGTCACTTTTGAAGTGGATAACTACTCGAGCTACAGTACTATCTAATCAGGCTCATAGCTTTTGTAAACGAAACGCATGTCTACCCCGAGGAATAGTGGCTATAGCCCCAAGGTTTGGTCTTATATGGCTTGACCAACTGTCTTTCTGGCGCCCTAAAGACAGCAGGTACCTTTGATCGGGGCTGTTGTTGGGAGTGATTCTGTTGCTGTGGGAACTTATGCTTTCTCCCGTTGTTCATCCGTTTTTGTTGTGGCTTCTCAGCCCAGTACCTTGTGATAACTTTTGTGAAAATATGTGCTGTTGGGCTTTTTTGTGTTGGAGATTTGGTACTAGAATATCAGTCATGTGAATTTGGTTCATCTCTAGACCTACGTTTTGATATTGTGGAGGGTTTACAAGGAAATGATCATCTTCGGTTGCTTTACTATTCAATTCAAGCATTTTGGTGTTATCACGATAGCCTGAAACGATTTCAAGGATTGTAGCTTTTAAATGGATCTTAGTCATGTTCAACCTTCGTCTCATTGTAGTTAATGTATTCTTTTATCACGTTAACTGTTTGAACGGCCAATGCGAATGTCCCCGTGTTGTGCAATAACTGTACTCGTTCGTTATTTCCGATTTTCCCCCCGATTCTTAGCGGCGAAACACTGCAACTTCTTCAAGACAACTTACGTGGCCGCGTGGCCTAGCTCTAATATGCCAACCACTTTGGTAGACTTGTCCAACAAGGACGATCCTATTCTCGCCATGGTTCAGTTAAATCGTTTTCTGGAGGACATGTCGGATAATCAGGAGAACGTATTGTACACCATCAAGTTATCCGGAAACCGGTTAGAACGGTTGCCCAAAGAATTTTTGTCTGCTCTGGCCACAACGTTGCATTCTCTGGATGTCAGTAACAATAGACTGACTAGCTTGCAGGAGTTGAGTGATTTGGAAGCTTTGGAAGAACTGGACGTTCACAATAACATTTTAGGTAGTGCCTTGGAGTCTGCATTGTGGACCGCAGTGTGTGTAAGTAAACCATCCCCAATTTGCAGATTAAAAACGTTAAACGTGGCCGGGAATGAACTTGTCAAATTTCCGAGTTCCGCTTTGCATGCTGTTCACCTGTCAAAGCTTCACCTTGGAGGAAATCGAATTTCTTTTCTTCCCCCAGAAATTTCTTGTCTCAAGCAGTTGGAATTGCTTTATATTGGTGGTGAGTTCAAACGTCTGATTGACTGTATAAAAACATAATAAGTAATTGAGAATCTTCGTGGAAATTATGTAAAACACTTTCAGTGAACAGAACTGTTTTCGATCAATTTTTACCTTAGGCTGGTGAAATTATACATCAAATTGCGTAACAGTAGGGGAAGTTATTGATCAAGAATAGTATGAGAGCAAGGCGATCGGGTAAAACACAAACAAGCGAGGTAGGCTTTAGAAAGTTTGTTAATTAGAATGAGTGGATGGAGAGGGTCCAAGTTATCTCATGGGTTGGGTCTACCTGTTTGGCAAAGGTGTGAACGAATTGTTTTTGAACATACAAATCCGGGTGACGTAAGCGGATTGCGACCGCCTCGGCTATGGACAGGATGCATCACTTGATCTTTCGCAACACGATGTCCGGGGCACGGCAGACGATGAGAAACGCTTTCTCCTTGTCTTTGTGCCGGTCACAGTCGATCAGGTAGGCCACAGCGGATAAGTGAATGTTCCGGAACGAAACCGCACCGGGCAGTGTTTACGATTTCTTCCCGTTAAACGCTTAGTGGTGCGACCAATACATACTGAACTACGGTAACATTCAAATAAATAGATCAAAAGTGAGGCAGCATTGTTAGGCATATTATCCTTCGGACTAAGTGGCACCGTCCGTTTTGAGTGGGAATTTACGACAGGACTTGCAACATAATAGGTACTGCTGATCGCATCAGTTAGTTGACACACTATCAGCTCAGCTGCTGCGTCCGCCTCGAACAACAAAATTATATGAATCTTCCTATCAACCGTGTTTATTTGGACCTGTATTGGTCTCTCCTGCATGTTTCCGGCAGTAAATTTCTCAATATAGACATTGTTAAAAAGAATATTCTATTGTATATTGTATATTTTGCACAAATCCTTTCTGTTCTGTTAACCAGGCGACGTTCGAGACTAATCGGCATATAGCTGTGGAAATGTAGTTATTGTGCACTCAAGGTTTTCGTTTTATATACACTTCGCTGTAACCATCTGGTCTACGTGTTAGCTCCACGTTCAAAAATGGTTTCCGGTTATAGGTTTTTTGTTTCAAAGTGAATACGATGCTCTTATGTGACTTGTTAAAAACGGTCAAAAGCTTCTGTAAAGCTTCTGCCTACCACGCAGAAAATATCATCCACATATTGTCGATAATAACTGGTTGTTCCAATAGTTCCATCCAATTCATCACTCGGGCATACTCATAAAGATGTCAGCCAGCACCGGGCCTAACACCGAGCCCATAGCTACACTATCAATTTGATGGTAAAACTCACAATTGAATTGAAACTTATTGTTGCTAGTACAGAACAGTAATGTTTCTTTCAATTCAGCTACAATTAGACCGACGTTAATCCGGCGACTTTCGATATGACTATCTGGAATTTGTAACGTTTCGACCAGAGGGGCATTAGTAAATCGAGATGAGACATTGAAAAATGGTATTTTCTTGTCGGATACAACGAATTCAAATGTATCTCTTAGACTGTATTTCGCAACCTCACTCCTAACCGGCTTCCCAATCTCCACAAATCATTTGCAGCAGCGTGATGAGGCGAATTACACATATCAAGTTCCGGCCTAAGCGACACCTCGTCGTGTACCTCTGACAATCAGTACAGCCGCAGGATACGAGTTCTTGTTGAACAGATGCGGTAAATACATGTGCATTAATGGCGTGTTTTAACCGATGTACACTCCTCGAAAACCCCTTTTCAACTGCCACTGTCTCATCTTTCGCGGTTTTCTCTTTCTGGAATTTCGTTTCCCAACAAAATATAATCGTCCCTATTCAGCACAATTTCGGTTCCTTTAATTGATCTTCATATCGTAATTGAATGGTCATTTTCAACTGCAGTAAGTTCCTCTAAATGGGACTTTGTGAGGAATCCATAGGTTAAAGTTCTACGACCTAAGTATTTACAGCAAGCATTAATGAGAGTATATTTGAAACGTTCAGAATTCAGCCGGGAAGACGGACACAGTTCCTGTAACTGACTTCTCTGTGATTATACTAAAAGTCAATGGATTAACGTCGGTCCACTTGTGACTGTCGAAGAAATCATTATTGATCTGTACTAGTAATGTTCAGTTTCAATTCAATGGTGAGCCTCATCGCCAGGCTGATGGGCTGGGTAAGCCACTCTACCAGTTCAATCGTATTCTTATGTCATTAGTTCTGCGTACGGCCTCACAGGAAAATGGTGTCCTGTTATCTCACATGTAACGCTGTTCAGTCAGAGACTGGGAGCGGAGTCCCCCAGATTAACCCTCTTCCTCAACACAAACGACCATGAAGTATCTGAAGCCACCGTTGCCTTGATAAACTAGTTCATTCATTCTCAGTTTATTTCTCCTCTGCTCCTTATCCGCGTTCTTTCACTTTAGTACAGTTGGTAGCCACTGACACTTCTGATGTTCACTCTCTTCGATAGGTAGATAACGAAGCTGCTCTAGCGAGCACTCTGTCAAGTATGAAGGTTCATGTTTGTTGTGAATCCGATACGCCCCTTCATAGTCCCAGCGTTGTCATAAACTTGGATTTGCCCTTGGATAATGCTGTATATCAGAGGCTTTTTTTTAAAGTCTGATGATGACGAAACCGAGTCTCGCGTTCAAGTTGAAATGGGGATTGTACTGAGCTGTAAAGCAGAACAGATCTCTCGTCTCTGTCCTAGCGAATGGCTGCCAGTCTGCCATCGGATTTGTCACTTCGGTCAAAGTCGATCGACACAGAGCAGGAAGACGTTTATTTCCCCCATCCAACAGACAATCGTCCATATGCTTTGAAGAACGCCTCGATCCTCTGAGACGTACTAAACACTTGGGCATCGTTATGGTTGTTGGTGGTATGAATTCACAACTCGGTCGTCTTATTCCAGACCGGAAGCAGTTAGGTGGTACAGTTCATACCTGAATGTGACACGTTTGTGATGGAGATCATCTATCACAATCGTGTTCATCTCACGAACTCTACCTATCGATTTCTTGCACTTCAACACAGACTACAGCAATGTATCACATGAAGACCATTCTGTGCACTTCACCCATGGCCGCAAATTGTTCACATCGCCGTCAGTTATCGTTGGCGCCATTCCATTAAAGATACTCCTCTATGTTAGAGTATCTTCACTGATGAGTAATAGGGGTTTTTCGTTTTTATATAGATTGAACATCATCCACAGTTAATCGCAGCTATCGCATTCTTGTATACTCTTTAATCGGCCCCTTTCGAACAGAAGCATCAGTAGTCATTAGTAGTCAGTAGTTCATATCCTTGCCACGGCCGACACTAGAACTCCGGCCATGTTTTCATGAGGCAACGGTGTTGACCACTTCACCATTCCCGTCACATTAGGCACGACTGAATCATCGTATGTGAACGCCCAGCCACATTCGCTTGTGAGTGATGTTCTGATTGCCTGATCGTTTCGAGAGGAACCACAATAACTGTCCTGTTAATTTCAATCCGTCGACTAGGACTTCTCTCCAAGTTGAACTCAGAAACCTAACTTTTTAGGCGATATTTTGAGCACCGATGAATAGTAGGGAATTTTGGTTTTCGTATCAATTGAACATCACCTACAATTGATGGCAGCTGTCACATTCCCATAGCCTTTTCAGTTGGCCCCTTTCGAAAAGAAGCCTCAGACTCAAGTTTCGTTGTTGTTACAACGATCATGCTATATTCGCATCTAACTGGTTTTGTCATTTGCTCAGAAATCATGTTTGCGATCGTAAAATGTGCAGTTGGACACTGACCCTCGACGGCACATAAACTGCTTATTAAACAACGCTTGCAGGTGAACTATCCAGGTCACAACAATGAGGGGACCCAAATAAGCACTGGGAAAAGTCCCAACAGCTGTGCAAGCCGCTTTCGAAGAGGTCTTCTAAGGGAGCACTGCATATACGACAAAACCAGATTTCCGATGATTCAGCAGAATTCATGAGCAAGCATCGACTGATCATCCTGACTTCAAATGAGACAAAGACCGTCGTAAGTCGAAACGCAAACTTACGAACAGTCTTCATAAGGGCCGTGAGGCTTAAGTCTTCGAGCGAGTCGGAAATATGGAGAAGACATTTTTGTCGGAGAATAGCCTGGTGTTGTTTTCCCCGACTTGTGGTTACACTAGTCTTACCAAGGAGACTGTATGTGAAAAAAAGGTGGCTGGTGAATGTACGGCCGTTCTTGGCGACTTGACCGATGAGCTGAGCACTTTGGGGAATAGTTCATCTGATCCGAGCCAACTCATTCGGTTGTGGATGATAGAGATTGTGGGGTTAGTTATGACATTCCAGACAATCTTCCGTCTGATGCTGAAGTAGCTTTATATCCCAAAATACTGGATTGTCGTAAAGCTCTGGGTCCGGATTTCCTTCAGCCAACTCTTTCCAAAGATGGGGAAATATTATTGTCCAAACTGACTGCACCATCCCATGTATAACAAACTGAGAAGGTGTCTCATGACCGGTAATTAATAACAGTCATTCTCATTTCAATGAAGGCGTCACTGCGTAGTGTATTGCCAATAAGTAGTTTGGAAGATTTGATGAGTTAGATGAGCCCCAGTTGGGAAAAGTCAGGGCTTCGGTTAGATTCGAGCCAGCGTCAGAAAAGGCATGCATAAACGCCGCGTGCGCTCTACCAGCTGGGCTACGAAGCTAGACCGGGAGGTCGGAAATTTCACATTTGGACTCAGTTACCCAACCGTCCCACTGTCTCCCATTGAATCCACCAAATGATTCAGGAAATTGACGACTCCGGGAGGACTTCTGGAACAGTTCACGTTGGAATCCACCGACGTCACTGTTGAACATAGAAATGTTGCTACTAATAAGTAGTAAAGTAATTTCTGAGCTCCTGGCGTGGCTTCGTAGCTCAGCTGGTAGATTGCTTTCCGCTGCTGTCGCTGGTTTGAATCCAGTCGGACCCTTGACTTTTCACAATCAGGTCTCATCTAAACTACCGCAACAAGGTGCGACGAATGTCCTCCAGTCGTAACATTAATAATGACAATGTTGTCCGAGCAGGCCATCGCTGATGTTAAACCAGCTAACATTGTGCCCACGATATTCTGAAAGATCGCAGTTGTTCTGATACGGTCCGCGGTGTATGTTAATGGTTAAAAACCGTTTGCTACATGTATCGACTTCTACTCGTAGGTTGGTCTTCGAAAAGCCAATCTTAGAAATATCCTTTCATTTTTTCGCTTGGCGTACGGGTCCCTAAACGTTCTGTGCCACACGGTTGGTTTATGTAAATGATCTCGTTTCCCCTGAAATGAGTGGTGTCAACTTACAGACCTACTTTTATATTGTTCGGTGGAATGTCAGCATACTTCCTCTTACTTGAAATTTCACCATCAGATAAATCGTAGGCAATGTTGGATCGACTGCCACACGTGGTCGACGTCTTTCTAAGTTCTCGTAAACGCCTAGATAAGGGTGATCTTCAACAGCAAACCTTTTCGTGCCCACGTTTTCTTCATCTCTGGTGTATATGATTGTTAGATTGGCAACCTCGCAAAATGTCATTCTCTACAGTACCAACACACGTTTGGCAGTCTCGCTGAAAATTCTGTTTTCCGGGTATCTCCTGTTTTGTTGATGACACGTTGGGTGGTTCGTCCACACAAAAATTCTCGTCTTAATTTAGTCACTGGTAAGATTTGACGGCTCGCGTTTAGCGCACCGAAAAATGTGAAAGAGTCCTTGATGTATTGCTTACTAAGTTTCAGGCAGTCAAGTTGAGTGTTTCACAGTAAAATAAGTTCACTAAAAATATGAGCTGAATGTTGTAGTGTATAGGAATGAACATGCACTTGGATTCTTTGACAGAATATCATTACAACACTGAGGACGTTCCGTTGAACCAGGACTGGGACACTGTCACCGAAAGTTCCCGCGTTCTCACTAACTACCTCCTCATAACGCCTGAACCAAGCCACTGGCTAGTCAGACGAACATACGTAAATGGGTGATTACATAGAAATTCATTGGCCGTCTGTATCAGTGGGAACTTGACCGCAATAAATTTATTAGTCACTATATGCCTACTCTGAGTTCAAAGTGCGCATTTGTGAGCAGTTATTTCGAGCTTCTTTCACTCCAAGTAGCGTTCAACAGGTATGTCACACTTCTTCCTTCCTTTTCAACTTTGTGATAGACGATATTCTGGAAGGAACACTGGAAGTGGAGCTTTCCTGTGGTGAGTAGCTGACTGATGTCGTGCATGTGAACTACGTTGCTTTATCTTGTACTTCTACGGAGAACCTGCAAGCTATGCTGAACGAACTAAAAGATATGACTTGTCTGTATGATATTCACTTTTCACCTTCAGAGCGTGTTGTATTGATACAAGGTTAGGTGGGTTTTAACCCTATCCTTGTTGGCAAACCGCTGGAGGCTGTCGACCGCCTCATCTATCTAGGTTTTGTCCTCTCACTAGCCTTTGACATTGCTGATGAGGTGTTCACGGGGATAGCGAAAGCACGTAATGCATTCGCCATCCTCCGTCACGTGTGGCTTCGCAAAGATACCCATTTGTCGATTACAGGGAGAGTCTACAATGTGCGTACTCAATTTCACATTGTGGATCGCAGACATGGCCCATTCGCATAGAGAATGTCGATAGACTCTCATTGGTTGATCACCACTGTCTCCGCCAGTTTGCCAACATCAACTGGGCTTTCTTTGTGAGGATCGTTACAATCCATCGACGTGTGTTTGGGAAATATGCAATTTTGCTACCAATGACCAAGGTGGTGAAAATGCACGGTTTTCCCTAACGCCAACGGGACGTCTGCCGCACCACGCATTGTCCAGCATGGCTGCTGATGGTTGGAAAAAACCGCAATGTGGCTGGGCGATGACGTGGTCATGAGCTAAGAAACCCTTGACCGTTCCGCTGAGCAAGGCTGGTAGGCGCCGTCTACCTGGTAAGCTTTCTACCATCCGTATAGTTGGTTGGAAATACTCCCTGATATGATATTTTACAGCAGTCGATGGTTAGCCTGTCTCCACAATATTGTTGGCTCTTCGTTCTCTCCTTGTTGGAGCTCCCTTGTTTTTTGTTATCTGTCTTTGCCTCCGTTGTCCTCTATACTTCTGCACTTATTTATCACTCCACCACTTCGTGGCTCATTGCCACGACCAAAATGTCAGATTTGGCCAACGGAATTACTCGATGCAATGTCGTGGGACGTAGCAACGAACCGACCAATCAAAACGCAATAACGTTTGTCATACAATATCAGTCGCAAATATCGTTGTTCGTCTATAAAAATGGTGCTGTTTTTCCAATAAATTGGGATTGTTTAGTGCTGCCCAGGCTGTTACTGTCCTGGTTTTATCGATTCGGTAGCCCAATATGCCACAGCGAGTACAGCTCAAAGGTAAGAATGATGGTGAGATGATATTGCCCAACTGGACGAAACGATCAGGTGTCTTAAACTATCTGTTTTCAACAGCGTAGACGGGATCCGGGCTAATCTAATCTTGGGACAACACTTTACACTTTGAAGATACAAAGGGTACTTCACATAGATCAGTCATATCAATATAACCTGCGTGTTTGCAAAAAAAATAACGAGGCACCTGTTCAATCTCTCATGTGAAAGGACGAAGTATGATGTATTCGAACGTCAGTTTCCTACCATCAGCTTTAAAAATGTCTAGAGAGTAGAGTCTAGACCCATTGCCTTACTCTTTCTCGACCATTTTTGTTTTTGCGCCACTTCGATTTTCTAAGGAAGAACGTCTTAAATGCCACAACTAAGTACACTGTTTCCATCGTCCACAAGTGATTACGTTCTCTGAGAGAAGTTACTCTTTAACATATCCGGTTCACTTGTCAAATCGCTTCAATAGATTATAACTTCGTCAGCCATCCTTTTCATATGTAACCCACGTATCATCGACGGTCAGTTGAACCAATCATCAAGAAAGCAGCTCTCGACTGTTCCCTGATAAAAATGCATTTTCCGTCCCCCTAGCTCACTAGACCAAGTGAGCATGACGGTCCTTACGCCGACTCTTCGGTGGGTTGCGTTTCATTTCGCGGCAGTCTTGGTCGTATTCAGAGTGGGGGTCGTTTGTGATCTCTATTTAATCGAAAGAAATTCATCTGCATAATGCTGCTTTGGAATAGACCTTTCCTGACTGGTGTGGCTGTTAATAGTTGTGCCCACTCCTGATTCGAATCACATCACTTTTATGACCTACACATTTTAACTGTCGACGCTGTGAGGTGAACGTTTTGTATAGTCTCATATTCATCTCGGCCATTTATGTCCTTAACATTAAACTTGCTAGCCGCTTCACTTTTCAGTTCGATGTCATCTGCCCTCATAGGCGACTACTGGAGCTGTGACTGAACCCGCTTATCATACCCACGACTGTACCCGAATGACCTCAAAAAGCAGACGCATCG